>JAJEJH010000284.1:0-291885 GCA_026122585.1 Anacardium occidentale
ACAATACATAAACCCTGTCCAAGCATGCCACTTGCTCGACGAAATTGCCCTTTCACTGTGGCCAATCTTGAACTCTTTTAAAGGCGTGATGGGCTTTATTGCTGGCATTTGTGGATTTTGCCTCATCATTTAATGAGAATCTTCCCTAATAAGTTGTGGCGGTAGTGGACTTCACCAATACGTGGGCAAGTATGACCCATATTGTGGCAATGGATAAATAGAAACATGAAGCAACATTTGGCAACTCCGAATTTCTAGCACAACCCCACTTTAAAGTGCAAGTAACTATACATGGGCATCGAGGGAGTCTAGATTTGAAGGAGTAGAAAAAACTTTTAAAAATAATAAGTTTTTGAAAGTGTTTTTTTTTTAATATTTATAAGAATCTATATTCGATTGAATACAGTCATACTCCATTATGTTATAAAAGGTAATTAGAGTGAACTTTGATGTAGAGTTATGGTTTACATTGAATAGGTTAAATGTATGAGATATTTATTTGGTAGCAAGACTTCGATGACATGATGAGGGTGCTTGAGAGGAGACCATAAGGGTAGGACGACATCGATGTTGTTAAAATAATATTATTATATTATCTATACATTAAATTATTATGGATCAATAACAACGACGTTATTCAACCAATAAATCAAATAGACAGTTTTAATGGGTTTGGGTGATTCACGTTGTCGATGAAATTGTGTTTGAATATAGAGGGTTTGATAGATTTTGATTTTCATAAGTGATAGTCATGATTTATTGATTAAATTACTCCAAATTATTTCCACCATCATGTTTATTTATTCGAATTAAAAAATAATTATTTATATATTTATTATTATTTTTTAAGAGTATATAAATAATTAAATTATTATAAAAGTTACAAAAATTTCCCAGAGCCCCTCGTGAAAATATATTATGCATAATGTTAAAAAATTTAAAATATTTATCTCAATTTTGTAATGAATAAATATATTATTATTATTATTATGCTAATAAAAAAAAAACATATATGGAATAATAACAACAAATAATCATGTGACCTAAGGAACAGAAGAAATAGAAGATGATTTGGTTATTGGCCGTGGGATGAGCGAAAGGGAAAGGGGATAAGAAAGAGTGGGACCCAATAACAAGATGCAGTTTCCAATGATTTTAGATTATTGAAACGTGGACGGGTGAGATCATTCTATAGGATAAGTTTTGTTGTCGTGAAATAGAGGACACGAATTTTTATACAATAAAATAATAATATTTTTTTCTTCAAATTTGAGCACGTGATGCGGTGTGGACAAGGCCGGCCCAACCCCTTTAATTTTGGCCCAGTGTGGGTTTTATGGGCATAAAAACCAAATAAAGAGAGAAGTTCGGAGTTTCTCGCGAAGCCTCCTATGTTTACTTCTCAAAGTAACCCTACTTAAAGTTTTTTTTTTTATTATTATCTTCAAACTCAGAAGATACAATAGTTTTGATACAAAATATTTTACCTTTTTACACTAGTTTTGATATAAAGGATTGCACCATTTACATTAGTTTTACGAAATTTCGTTCAACCACTAATTTCACGGGATTGTGTCATTGGGTTTTGGATTATGAATACAAAAATTAAATTTATCTTTGCGAGGCTGATATAAATATAAAAATTAAACTCAAACATTCTTTCAAAAATTTATAATGAAATTTAGAGAGATAGACTGGAGAAAAGTGTGACTTAAGCAAAGTTAAAGGTTCAGTCAGTTATTCATCTTCGATCCAAACTACTAGGGTAGATTCAATAGTATCATCAGAATGGTGAATAGTTTTACCAAGCAGGATAAATAATGTTACCGAAAAGAAAAGATAAGTCTATCTCAAGTTGAGCTAGCAAGGTAGACTCCAACTCAAAATAGACTTGTTTAAGCCTAGTTGTGGATTAGATCCAAGCTGAATCGAATCCATTTCAACAAACTACAAATGAACAACTCATCTTTAATTAAGTCAAACTTAAATAGAAAAATGGAATTCTTTCTTAGATTACTTATTTACTAATAATGCATCAACTACACTACAAGTAATTACAGCTTACATTGACCAATTCAGCCCCTTTATTCAAAACTAATTTATTTCACACCTCTTTTCTCTCTTTCAACAAACGATCTTCATGAACCGAAACGACACTGTCATTATACATCCAACAAATGCCCTCCAACTCACCAAACGAACCAAAGCTAAAGCTAGTCATTTATATAAAGGATATAAAGGAACTCTTTCAAACGAATCTTGATTGAGATCGATAGCTAAAATGAATGAATCAATAAATTACGAGATTACAAGCTAATTGACAAACAGAGGTAGGTGTATTTTTTTATATATCCATGGAGACCAAAACAACATCGTTCGCTTTATAGAGGAGATTGAAGCAGAATTGGCTAGAGAGGCCGAGGTCGGAGTCTAGGGCTTGGTTTATGTAAGAGTTTAAAGTGAAGCTCAGTAGCTTTTCCATACAAACTTTGAGTCGATCCAATATTTAGAATCTTTCATGATTTTGTCTCCAACCAACTTAAACAGAATATGTTGACTTGAATTTAAAGTCATATATATATATATATATATATTTGGGGTGAAACCTTTTGAATTAAATTATGTGAAAAAGTTGTTTTGTGAATGTGGATAGAACAAAAAGAGAGACAATTTTGCTTTACTATTTTTAATTTTGATATTAGTGTGAATATATTTTTATATATGGAGTAATTAAAAAAATAAGATCTAATTCATTTAACATAATTCCGATTCCTTTCCTTTTTAGGGTATTTTCTGAATTGGTATAAAAATTTTAAATTAATGATTTTAATTAATATGCCTTTAATTAATAAAATAGGTTTTCATCCTTCACATAGCAATATATAAGATAATATGATAAATATTGGAAGATATAATAGTGTATCTAAACAACAATTAAGCTATAAAATGACATGACACAATTAATTATATAGGCTCAACCAAATTTTTGTACATGCCAATTTGGACTTAAAGTCATCATCAAGTTGATCACAAGTGACATAAATTTCTTTGGGCAAGGAAGAACCTGTGCGAAGAAATTTAAGAGGTATTGATAAGAAATCACGAGCCATTTTAACTAGTGTGGGATAAATTGAAGACTTATCACACCACCATTGTAGAATATCAAACCCTTCATCTTCTTGATGATGCTCATCTCTCAAATAGTAATCAAATTCTGATTCAATCAAAATGTTATAGTTTTGACTTGAAGAAGATGATGACATGCTCTTTATATATTCTTTATAAATATTCGTAACGTCATCAATTGCTCTTTGAAAGTATGTCATAGCATCATTTTCATAAATCATTTTGTAGTAATGTTCCAATATACCCATTTTACATCGTGGATCTAAAATGATTCTCATTTCAAAAAACAACCTATGACTCTTCCCAAATTCACTCAAAGATTTTGCCCATTCTGATGCAACTTGGCCAATATAATAGTTATCACTTTTTCCCAACTGAACCAATTTTAAAAAGGTGTCACCAATTGTATGGACATGCATATTCGCAGATTCATCCGAATCCTCTAGCAAGTCGACAAATTGTTTTTTCCAATCCTCAAACACTTGCTCACAGCTAAACAATAAAATTGCATCATCCCAATCCTCTTTTATAAAATTGATAAACTTGAAATCAGGATCTATGTGCTCCAATTCGCAAAATGCCTCTTTACATCCCATCACCCATTTAAGCAGATTAACATCTGTGTCTGAAGAGTCAGGAACACTTTGGAAAGTTACTATTTTGCCCATGGACAAAACTGTTTGAACGACACGATTACACTTTTGGACATTTAATGATGTATTGACGTACTCTCGAAGCCTCTTCGCTTCATCCAAAATTTTACGATGCAATGGTTTGGTTAATAGACTCTCAGGAAAGCTGTCTTGAAAGGCCCATAATAAACTAAAAAAATCCAAATCGTGTGTCCCCATGATAGGAAATGAACTTTGTTCCTTTAACCAATTACTCATATTCTCAGTATCTTTTAAAATACCAATGTCAAAAATCACAGAGCATATGTTTTTGTGCATATTCCAATCCACAAGCACAGACTTAATAGTTTCACTGACATCATCTTCATCTACGTAGTCCTTCGCAAAAATAAATTTGCTTCTCAATTTCCAACTATCATCAAAAAACCAGATTCTTATTACCCAAAACTCGAATGATAATTTAGGCCACTCAATTGTTAGATGAAAATAAAAATGGAGTTGATCTAAATATTCACGAAATTTATGTTTCTCTTGCTCATAAACATTAAGAATATCGTTCTTAATGCCGTTCAACCCATACTTAATAATCTTTTGTATCAAATTAGAGTCATTCGAATTTGGATCAATCAAACTTTTCTCTTTTTCTTTATCTACAGCTACACCTGAATTTCTCAAACGTAGACAACTTTTTAAGTGATTTTTGAGATGTGTGGTTCCACTCTTACTTGATCCTACAAAGTCTTTGTCACAATGTATACACATAGCCCTTTCCTTTCCATCTTTGCCTACATATTTTTCGAAGTCCTCCCAAACCTTTGACTTCAACTTTCTTTTTTTAGTTCCTGATGAACTCTCCACACTTGGATTGATCGCCGCCTCACTCTCTTGATTTAAAGTAGGTTTAAAATAGAAATTTTGTTGAGTGATTTCCTGTGAATATACAAACAACTCTATCACCTAATAAGCAATATTTTGCTAGCAAGTACACAGACATAATTGGCTAAGAATCCCAAGGATTATTCAGTGTGTGTGTGTGTGTATTTGAAGCATCCCTGACTTTGAATTCTTTCATACATATAATATAAAGAGAGTAAAAAGGAACCTGTCTACGGTGCAGATCTGTTCCATTGAGGTTGGACGATGCAGGTGGTTCTCCACGTTTCACTAGAGATTCAATATCCTTACCATATTCAATGAAAAATAAGGAAATAAGAAACTTTGTCATGCTATAATAAAAATTCATTTCAAAAGAATTTGTTCTCGTCTATCTTTATCTGGTTCCGCTGCTGATTGACAATAATTTCTTGAAAAGAAATGAAAGGTGAACAAGAGTTGTAAACATGTTAGCATGTAAGGTTACCTGAACATCTTGTCGAAGAGATTGGAGATAGTTCATGATTTCATCCATCAGTCCAACCATTTCTGGCTTACTGTTGTACCGCTCTGCAAAATCTTTCAAACACTTCATTTCTTCGCTGATTTTTAACTTTCGTAGCTGCATGAATTACACACACATGAGAAAGAGAAAACAGGAGATCAATGAAATTGATTTAACATTTAAGAGAAAACAGATACTCACTTGAAAATACTCTCGAGGACTAACTTGAATGCTTATTAGATCCATCTCTGACAAACGGGCTTTTGAATGAGAAAATTTGATCAAGCCTGCACTGTATATATAGAAATTAGGACCCTGAGTGGCGGTTGCTTTGCTTTTTCATCGTTTACTTTATCCTCTAAGAGTGGTGGTGGTTAGGTAATTGCCAAGCATCCTGCCTTTACAACGATGTTATCATATAAAATATGAATTCCAATTGCAAGTGGTCATGCTTTATCCTCTCTTAAAATTTAAAAATGGAGCCGTTGGTGGAAATTAATCTTTTCAATGAGAGGAATCATGAGATTAGGGTCATCAGTGACGCCTTCTTTGCTCATACTCAAGGGCTGTTTAACTCGTGGAGCTTGCCAACTTAAAAAAAATTATATTTAAATAGATTAAACCGGTATTATTTTGATATATATATATATATATATCAAAATATATTATTTTAATAATTTATATTAAAAAATTTAGTAAAAGATTTATTAATAATCTATATTAAAAATTTTATTAAAAAATTCGGTTTGATTCGTTAAACTTTGAATTCCAGGAGCTTATTCACCAACTTCTTCGCTCTTTCATGGTTTGTCTTTATCTTCGGGCAGCCAAACATTAAAAATGGAGTTGTTGTGGAAAGGCTTTTGAACCAGAGAAACTGAGGAAATTAGGGCCATTAGTGGCAGCTTCTGTGCTCTTTCATTCACCAGCTGCAGTTCAGAAGGAAAAAGGGGTCGTGGCGGTTTCATTTGGAAATATTTTCCTTTGGCGTGTTGTAGGGGGTTACATTTGGATTTCGAAAATTAAAGGCCAAAGCACTTATTCCCACTAGGGCTGGATTCGAAGCGAACAGGTTCGGGCTCGTTTTGGAGCTCGGTTCGTTCGACCACGAAACGAGTTAACCAAACCCCGAACCGAACGCGAACACGAGCCGGACTTAGATCATTCGGTGCAAACGAATACGAACACGAACGCTGTTACGAAATGTTCGGTTAAAACGAATAGTTTGATCGGTTCCAGAAACGGCACCGTTTTGTGTGAGAGAAAAACGACGTCGTTTTATTTAAAGACAAAACGATGTCGTTTTATTTAAAGACAAAACGATGTCGTTTTATTTAAAGACAAAACGACGTCGTTTTGTCTTTAAATAAACGAATTTGAAATCTTCTCCTCTCCAGACCCAGAAAATTTCTTCCTTTCTTCCTTCCTCCATTTCATCGTCCTCTCCTCTCCTCTGTCTCGGAAATCCAGTGTCGACGACGACTCCACGAGGCGCACGCATCTGTTCGGCTGGTCCTCGTGTCCGTTCCGTCTCGGTTCGGTTGTAATCCAGTCCAGCTGCAGCCCCGTGTGCTTGGTAACCGCGACGAAGAAGCTGTGGTTACGGTTTAGGTAAGCAATTTAATTAATTTTTTTCTTGATTTGTGTATTAATTGAATGATAAAGTGGTTTTTTTTCTGATTTTTTATTTTTAAATGAATGAGATTATTGTTAATGTAACGTGAATTCTTGCATTCTTTTTCATGGTGTTGTTTGGCTTGACTTTTTCTTTTAAGATATGTAAATAAGAAGTTTAGCAATCAATACAATACAAGGCTACAATTGGAGCTGATTTTCTGACAAAGGACGTTCAGTTTGAGGATAGACTTTTCACATTACAGGTTAGAGATGTCCTGAGTTTTTTTTTTTACTGAGTTACTTGTGCTAATAATTTGTAGACTATTGTAGTCTAGGTGTTTCAATGGTTGTTTCTGTTAATTTTATGGTTGATTAATTACTTGTATGATTTTATGGTTGTCTTGTAATGTTATCAGTTCGTTTTTCTACGATATCATATTACTTTACAAGACTTGGTTTTCATCTGCATGTTGTTGTGTTCTTAATTACCATATATCTATGACTCTTTGCTGTTAAAATAATTTTAAAATACAGTTTAAGTTATTGTAGAAACTTGAATACTTAATTAAGTATAGATAACTATGCTATAAGGCAAGCTACATCCTCCTTGTTTCTTTCTTCAGTACAGAAAGTAGTGTTGTGAAATTTCAATGAAAATTGTATTTTTTTAATGTAAATCTTGGGGTCATTTGCTTCTGTTTTATCAAATCATTTTCCAAAACCAGAAAAATACATTTTAAGTGAAGGATGTTTGAATCATATAAAAAAATTGATGCCTATGGGGAATCTGATTTTGGATATTAAATTTAAATGTTACTAAATTTGGCTGATTAAGATACTCATGGTTTTGTTTGTTTTAGTAATCTGTGTCATACTAAAATTTAATATAATCATTTTTCAATTATTAATTAGCAGAATAAATTGCAAATCAACAATAATGTTAATAAGTTAGAGTTAATTACTGAAATAAATGTAATGTTTTTTATTTCTTAAATATTTATATATATGTATCTAATTTCTAAATGTTAATGAAATAATTTTCTTAATTTATAGGAACATAATATGGTATTTTTGCCAAAATATTAGTTTCAAGATGTTTAGTGTTAACAAGGATACACACCTCAATACCATAAAATTGAAATAAAACATTAAAAAAAAAAAAAAAAAAAACATATTCTTAAATTTCATACTTACAATTAGAATGGAGACTCACTTTGCCACGTTACTATTTTGATAAAGTAAATATAAAATTTGCATGCTTAATTTCCAAAGCTGAATAATTTATCATCTTTAATCTCTGTTTCAAAACTACCAAGGCTCCTGAGAGATGCCTCCCTTTTAAAATATAAAATCTAATTTCAGTCAAATTAAACATGGTTGAGGAGACCAAGGGATGATTTTTATCAACTGTAGAAAGAAGTGAAGGGAAAATTTTTAATATCTCTAGGGTTTCAAGACATCCTTCATCCTAAGAGGAAGCAAGAGATCATTATTAATTATAAAAGCATGAATGTTGTATTTTCAATTCTGTTTTTAAAATCTCAGCACTACATGCATTTTCAATTTCCTTTGGGAATTTATAAATCCCTCATTTGCTTTAAAGTTTATTATTTTCATTTGCTTTAAATTTATAAATCTCAGCACTACAGCACTCTATGTGATCTCTTGATCTTGTTCTTGCTATATATTTATATACATCACCACCTAAATCACATTGATTAAATACTGATCTTCTTCAAGTGGGATATAGCCTAACCTAAGTAAAAATCAATTAATACTGCAGTTCATAAGCGTATAATTAGTAAATTCAAAGTGGTCTGCCTAAAATCTAAAATATATATTATATCGGCTAGTCAACTCTTTTGGGTGTTTTAGTTCATTAATTACGAAGGGCATAAAAGTTAATAATTCCAAAGTCCTGTGTGGTATACACATGAAATAGGTATTAATATATATAGAAGTGTTAGATAATAAGTTACTTTCATAATAAGATTCTTATTTTAATTTATAATAAGTATTACTATATTAGGTATTTATAAAATAGGTATTAATAAGTATAAAAAATTGGTGGACTACTCTTAATAATTTAAAGTTCCAGGCAGTATACAGATTATTTTCTATTACTTTTTCTTTAACCTCATTTTCTCTCTTTCGCAGGACGCAGGGATTTTTGGCTTTCTTTTACAGATTATGGACCGACGAAAAATGTTGAGGCCATCGGAACCAGCTGAACCTACACCCAAACAAAACCTTTTTCCATATGATGATATCGAAGTGGACATGACGGTTGTTGAAAATTTTGACCTGTCTGATTCTGACAAAGAATATCAACAGATGGGTGCTAGTGTTGAGCAAACACCGACAACTCCCTCCTCTCCCCTCGCCCCTGTTATCCCGAATACCAGAAAATGGAAGACGTCGATTGTTTGGGAATGTTTTCCCGAGGAGAAGATAGTTACCGTGGGAGATGCACGATATGCAGTTTGTAAGTACTGTAAAAAGAAATTGAAGCTTCAATCAACACATACAACTACACATCTAACGAGACACATGGAACAATGTCTTCCAAGAAAGCAAGCATTGGGGAAGGAGACACTCCCCAAAGGGCAAACAGTATTAGGGTTCACACCTATTGAATCGCATGGGAGTGCATCTATAACCAGCGTACCATTTCTAAAAATGAGCGGGAAATACGAACACACTAAGGTAAGCAAATTTCAATAACATTTTATTTGGGATATTTAATTAACATATTGAAACATTTAATTTATGTTTGCAGGTTAGAGAAGCACTCGTACATTTCATTCTTGATGCTGAGTTGCCCTTCGATGTTGTTGAGAATCCAGGGTTTAATCTCTTTTGCTCGGTCCTACAACCGTTATATGAAAAAGTTGGTCGAAAACAAGCAAAGGCCGATTGTGAACGGGTCGTTCAAGCAGAAGCGATGAAAATTAAGAAACAACTGGACTGCCACCATAGAATTAGTTTGACAACTGACTTATGGAAGTCGGATGCGCAGAATTTGGAGTACATGGTTGTAACTGCACATTGGGCGGATAAAAACTCGTGGACCTTACAAAAGCGGATATTGAGCTTCGTTCACGTGCCTCCTCCCCGGACAGGCAGAAGCATTGCAGCAGCATTGTATAGTTGTTTCACTGAATGGGGCATACAAAAAAAGGTGTAACACATCCTAACTTCCTATTTACCTTTTTTTTTTTGTTTTATATTTATTTATTTGTGTGTGGTTCTTTTATTAAATTCGTAGGTGCACACCATCACCGTTGACAATGCCACAACCAATGATGCATGTCTGAGGTCGTTGAAAGAGGATTTTGACATGGAGCGGTCATTAGTGGCTGGTGGTCGACTCTTCCAAGTTCATTGCACGACCTACATTGTCAACCTTCTTGTACAGGATGCCGTGAAAGTTATCGGCAATATCATTGACAAAATAAGAGATGGTGTCAAATATATACGGGCTAGCGAGGCGAGACAGAAAGCCTTCGTCTCTATATGTCAAATATGTGGAGTACAACAGAGAAAATTAATTCTAGATTGTCCAACTCGATGGAATAGCACATACCAAATGATGAGGGTTGCTCTGGGTTTCCAAGAAGTTTTCCCACGGTACGCTTGCAATGATGGAGCATTCCTGGAATTTTGTCCTGCTCCACATGAGTGGGATAGGGTAGATAGTATATGTGATTTTTTGAGCATATTCAATGAAGTTACGGAGAGAGTTTCAGGGACTTAGTACCCCACGGCAAATTTGTATTTCCTTGAGGTTTTTAGGATAAAGAAAATATTGAGGGATAGAGAGTTTGACTCCAATTCTGATGTGGCTCTCATGGTGACAAGCATGAAAAATAAATTCGAAAAATATGGGGGACATGTGAACTTGCTTATGTCACTTGCCAACACACTCGATCCGAGGTAAGTTCCGTGAACTTTTGCATTAAACTATTATAACTTTTCTAATGATTGATTTATACTTTAATTGTAGATGTAAATTTGACTTTATACAATATGCTCTCCCGTTGATATATGGTGAGTGTAAAGCGATCGAGGAGATCAATAATGTCCGAAAAATACTTCACGACTTATATGAAGAATACAAGGACATTATTCCTCAGGAAGATCCAACTGTTATTCCCTACACTCAATCAAACGCACATATGGGTAAGGTTATTTAATAAATTGTAATGTCTTTCAGATTATATACTTTTCACATATATAATTATTTTGACATTATTATTAAATAACCATTTCAGGAAGCAGGACATCATTGACCTCTAGTGGTAGTAAAAAGACCACATCATCAATACCACGTCAACAAATTCCATCATGGGATGATTGGTGTCAAGAAAAGATGAAAATGAAGCAAGTTGTGTCTGATAAATCAGAATTGGATATATATATTGAGGACAGACTTGAGGAACCTTCAAAAAATTTCAATGTGTTGGCATGTGGCAACTTAATCAGCATAGATATCCAATACTATCTCGTATATCTATGGAAATACTAGCAATTCCAATCTTCTCAGTTGCTTTAGAAAACGCTTTCAGTGTTGGTAGTAGGGTTATTGACTCATATAGGGCATCTCTATCATCAAAAACTGTCAGTATGCTTATGTGTGGTGCTGACTGGATCAAGCTCATGCATCACATGTCAAGACCGACTAAGGTATGTCACGTGTTAATAACTTCTTATTTAGCTGGTCAATTTATATTATGATTTTTATCGCTTAATTGAGTAATAACAATTTCTTTTAATTTATCTTCAATTATTGTAGAATGAGAATGAGATTAGGATTGAGGAGGTTTGCTTGTCGGCGGATTGATGGTTCGTTTGGTGCTGTTTCCGCATTGACTTATTTTTGTAATATCATTTTTATATTTGCACTTATAAAAATTCTTTTATGTTAAGCTCTGATGTAAATCATAATTATAGTTATTATGGTAAATATTAGTTTTCTTGTTACTTTTCATGTTTTATACATTTGAATTTTGGTGTTTATAAATCTTATGATAAAATTTGATGGAGATGTCTATATGACCGATACTCTTGTGCTGATGAAGCTGAGCGTGACACTACAATGAAGTCTAATGGTATCTCTTTGTATTATGAGATGTCTGATGATGCTTTAAAGAACTTTAAAGAAGAGGGCCAAAGAAATTAATATTTGATCAATCTTATTGATTCGATAGGGCGTGCGTGTTTATCGATTTTTCTTCTGAAGTTACAACATTGTCATTAGTATAATGAAACTTTCTTTCCTTGTGATGACATAAATTCGGTTAAGTAGTGTTGTAGAAGAAAATAAATGGCCTTGTGATGGTTTCATTACAGTAAAAAGTTGAAACAAATGAAAAATGGGTGCATTTGCAATTTATGGGCATCGGCAGGCAGCAGGAGCAGCTGTGCAAGTTGCTGCCGAATGAACATGTTCGTTCGTCAGTCTGAATGAACATGTTCGTTCGTAGCAACAGTGCCGAGCCTTATGAACGAACACGTTCGCTCCTGGCTCGGACGAATGCGAGCGCGAGCTTTCAACCCGAACTATTTGCCGAACACGGACATTTGAGAAGCCCAATCGAAGCGAGCCCGACCATGCTCGTGTTCGGGCTCGGTTTGCTTCGTATCCAGCCCTAATTCTCACCCATAGTTGGAGGCGGGGACAAGGTCCCAACCCTAAGTTTTCAAAATCTCAGTCTTTCGTTTGAACCAAAATTCAAACATATTTTATAATTTTTTAAATAAAATAACTAAAATACCCTTTAACCAATAAAAATTTATAATAAAATTAAAAAATAATTTTTAAATATAAAATTTTTTAAATATATTAAAATTTTTAAAAAAATTAAAAATATATTTACAATTTTAAAATTTTTTTAAAAAAGTAGCCCACACGCACGATGAGTAAATTGAATCGAAAAAAATCCAGGTCCTCTCCTTTTATTTATAGGAAGGCCAGAGGCTTCCTCATGGTAAAGGCGGCGGCGAATGCCCGAAGTCCAGAGAGGAGAGGATCTGGCCTCTCCATGGCCAACATGGCCCGAAAGGGACCAATACTGGCCTCTTCCAGCGGTTTCCGATGGCCATATCTGGCGGAGGTGGCCAGATTTGTTGGCTTTTCAAACCAAAAAAATATAATAATTCAAACAGATCAATGATCAAGAATCACCATTTTTGATGAGACTGAAATGGATCAACCATTGTAGTCCTAACAAATACTTGAAAAAATACTGAAAATTATTAAATGGGTTAGATCTTAAATAAATAAAGTCTCACACTTAATTTAGAGATCCTACTGATGAAGTGTTTGGTTGTGAAGAAAAGAAAAGAAAAGGACAGCCAAGAAAAAGTGATGAGATTTTAACTCCGTCAAAACCTTACTCTCTCATTTCCAACAATCAAACAAATCATGCCACAACATACTAGCAGTGCCAGACTAAATGCATGCATAGATAATACCAAAAAATCAAACAACAATAAACAAAACAAAAGATAGTCAAGCAATGCATGGGAAAAATAAGAAAAAAATAAATAAAAGAAACTTCTTTTCACCTCACCTTGTAATCCGAAACTGAGAGCTTTAGCTAAAGCTTCACATATTCTTCATCTATGATGCATTTATGGAAAACCCTTCTAAGGAAAATGCAAGAGAATCAACGGAGAAGAAGAAAGGTGAAATCTTTGTTCACAGTAGAGATAAAGATAGAGAGAGAAGTGAAGTTTGAAACTTTGAAATATAGCTGGTGGTGGGATTTTGAATGAAGAGGAAGAGGGAATGCTGATGGTAGTAGAGGACTTTGAAGGAGAGGACAAAAGAGTAATTTAAAAAACTAGGGGAAAGTAAATTAAATTAAATTATTGTTAAATCTTGAAAATACAACCTGTGTTTAGCAATTGACTCTTGTCTTTTTGTCAGTTTATCTGCCCAAATTCAAACTCTTTTTCCTGACTTCCAACACTTTCCTCTTCTTCCAATGACACTGCATGCCTTATTTTTTCAAATAAAAAATTTTGATTCAAACTGATATTATTATAGGTTATTAATTATATTAAATTGTTAAATTTTAAATAAATATAACCCCTTAATTATGTTTTATTAATTAAAATAAAAAATTTAGGTCAAATGACATGTTTCCATCAAGGTTTCGTTCAATGATAAAATTTCATTTATGAAAATTTAAAAAGTCTCACTTCCAAGGTTTTAAAACCCAATCTCCTATCATTTGATAAAATTTAATATTAAATATAATAATGAACAATAATTATTTTGAGATAATTTTATCATTTTGAAATTAAAATTTTATAAAATAATAAAATAAAATTTATATAAATATAAAATTTTAAAAATATTTTAAAATTTTAAAAAAAGCAACCAGCCACCGCCATCGGTGCCGATGGTGGTGGCTGTCGCTAACAAAGTCAGATGGCTGATGCTAACAAAGTCAGGTGGTTGTTTCCGACCACCTGGTTACAGGGGAGATCAGATCTGACCTCCTCGTTCGATCTAGTTTAAGCGGAGGTGGCTGGTTGGTTTTTTTTTTAATTTTAAATTTTTTGATGGCCACTGCTGTCAGCACCGATGACGATGGCCGGTTAGTTTTTTTTTAATTTTAAATTTTTTTAAAAAATTTAAATTTTAAAATTATTTTTTAATTTTATTATAAATTTTTAATTTTTAAAAGGGTATTCTAATCATTTCAGTATAAAGATTATTAAAAACATTTCTAAGGGTGGTAGATTGGGTTTTTGAAACTTTAGAGGTGGCATTTGTTTCTGCCTTAAACTATGGGTGAGAACAAGTCCTTTGGCCATTTATAAAAGGCACATTATCGAGATATAAGGAATCATATCCCATATTTTTAGAGCTCACCTTTATCCAACTCTAAAAAAAGAGTCTAACATGTTGTTCCAACGAGCAGAGAGGTGTTTTCAGCAACGTTATTCAAGTGAGTAAACAACATCGAATCTTCAAGATCTTAGCAACCAAGTAAGTAAGATGGTTGTTTCATAGTGTTTTTACAATATTCAACAAGTATTTTCATATGATAATGTACGTGAAATTATGTATGATTTAATTTGAGTAAAAGGGATTTTAACGATAAATACATGCATCTTCTGTTATCAAATTATTTGGACTTGTGAAATTATTTGGATTTTAACAACATAAAATCCACGTCACAATCCTTGCACTTGTGATCTCATCAAATTATTTGGAGATTGAGTTAGAATTAGCAATACCTGAAAATACTTTCTGTTATCAAATTCAATGGTTATTGCATCCATATCTTCTGAATGAGAAAACCGACCGACCGACCTCTCAGTGTATGAATTGCAATTATGGCCTGTGAGTGCTTAGTGCTCTGTTTTCAACTGCCTGCAAAGGGGGGATAGAAAGTAAACAAAAGCAATCAACTTCAATGTGAACCATTCAAATCCACAGAAAATTTTAATTTTTAATATAGAAATTCCTTGCACATTGGTTCTTGCGTATTTGACATTAACAGCCAAGAACTTTTAGTCTTAGATTTTGATTAAAAGAACTGCAATAAATAAACATATTCGTCCAACAAAATGCTAAATATTTACACATTTGAGTCTCATCTATATGAAATTTATTTCATTCATGTACAATACATAAACCCTGTTCAAGCATGCCAATTGCTCGACGAAATTGCCCTTTCACTGTGGCCAATCTTGAACTCTTTTAAAGGCGTGATGGACTTTATTGCTGGCATTTGTGGATTTTGCCTCATCATTTAATGAGAATCTTCCCTAATAAGTTGTGGCGGTAGTGGACTTTACCAATACGTGGGCAAGTATGACCCATATTGTGGCAATGGACTGCACCAACACATGGATAAGCACGACCCATGTTGTGGAAGTGGGTTATGCCTAGACGTGTCCATGAGGTTGGGTTTGGGCCGATTGTGTCTAATTCAGTGGTGCCAAGGATCGTGGCAGGTTTATCGCAAAATCAAGGCTAAGAGCACAACCACAGCCTTGGTTATATCTCAGTGAGTTTTTTTTTTTTTTTTTTAACAAAACAAACCATTAACTATTACTATTTAAAATTATTTCCCTAATTTTAATCCAAAATAATTTAAATACTTCATAAGTTTTGTTAAGTTGTATGGGATTATATCTTTAAATATATATTTACTGTGTTGTTCCCCATGAGTACTTGCATGATGATGTGAAGGCCAAATGCCATATTCCACCCAAATTTTGATGAGCCCTATAAAATTTGAAAAATCATTTTTCTATCTATAATAAATTTATTAATTTTTTTTATAAAATATTGAAAAAGAAAAAAAATCTTTAAATTAAATAACACTTTACTTCTAAAATTTCAAAACATAATTTTTATACTTTTATTCTTCATTAATTTTAATTAAAAATCATTAAAAAAATTATGAAAATATTAGAGTTGTTGATGAATTCTTTCAAGAGGGTTTTGGAATTTTGAAAAAAATCTAAAGGGAATTTTCAAAAATTTTAAAATTTCAATATAACTTTTAATAATTTTAAAACTAATGATTATACCTCAAACAAATTATAAATAAAAATATTATATTACAAATTATTTAAATTATAATTATATTTTTAGAATATATAGAAGTATATGTAATAGTTTTTGAAATATGATAAAAAAAATCTAATTTTAAATAAATTTTAAAAAATAATATATATATTTTTTCATATTATTTACATATTAATCTAATAAATTGTTATAGTAATAATTTAAATTTTGAAGATGAAAAATAATTAATTATATTCTTTATTACAATATTTAAAAAAGATAATATTAATCTATTAAAATTTGTAATTGATTTTGATACATGAATTAAAAAAAAAAAATTTCTGGTGACAGAAATAGGCATTTGGGGTTATGATATGGACATCCCAAACAAGATCTTATCATAAAGTCACTTCAAAGTCAAAAATGTTTAATATCTGAAATTATTATTATTACGGTGCATGCACCTCTAAATATTTGGCACTCCCTCCCTATATACATTTCATCGTAACAATCAACTAATGTTGTGTACTTGAAATCTATCCTTGGCATGCCCCGTGTCCAAATCCACTTACTCCCTAAGATCATATTTAAAAGGTAAATAAATAAATAAAATAATATATTATTATTATTATTATTATATATGACACTACGTTTGAATATTGAAGATTCATGAACTAGAAAATATTAGGCCAAAGGACATTGTCCCACCCATAGTTTGAGTCGGGGATAAGTCCCACCCGTCAAGTTTAGAAAGCCCAGATTCCCACCCATTGACTGTTAAATCTAACAGTTAACAGTAAATTCAGGGGCAATTTTATCATTTTAAAATTAAAATTAATAATATTATAAAATAATATTAAAATATATTAAAATTATAAAAAAAATTAAAAATTTTTATAAAATTATAAAAAATATTTAAATTTAAAAAATTAAAAACCAGTCACCGCCACCTTGCCGGCGGCGATGGCCACAGCAAATAGCACCAAGTGGCCGTTCTGGCCACCTGGTTTCAAGGGAGGCCAGATCTGACCTCCCGAATCGATGGAGGCGACCAGATCTGGATGCCTCCTCTTTTAGCGGAGGCGTCAAATCTGGCCGCCTCCTCTTTTAGCGGAGGCGCTAGATCTGGCCGCCTTCGCCAGAAAAAAAGGTCGGAGATGGTTGGCTTTGGCCCCAATGACCGTTTCTGACCAAGGTTTTGGGCGGAGGTGGCCAGATCTGGCCACCTCCACCAATAGAGGAGGCGGCCCGTCGATTAGGGAGGCTAGATCTGGCCTCCCTTTGGAACCAGGTGGCCGGAACGGCCACCTGGTGTCATTCGCTGCGGCCACCGCCGCCCGCGCGGCGGCGGTGGCTGGATTTTACTTTTTCAAAATTAAATATTTTTTAAAATTTTATAAATTTTTTTAATTTTTTTTATAATTTTTAATATATTTAAATATTATTTTATATTTTTATTATAATTTTTTATTAATAAGGGTATTTTTGTCATTTCATAAAATAGGTTAATGAAATTGGATGGAAATTGGATGAAGGGTGGGAATCTGGACTTTTTAAACTTGGCGGGTGGAACTTTATCCCCGCCTCAAACTATGGGTGGGATTATCTCCTTTGGCCAAAATATTATAATTAATTCAACCGACCAATGTTCCCTTCCAGACCCACCCGCTCATGTATTTTTTTTTTTTTACCCGCCCACGTTTATTCAATGAAAGAAATATAATTTTTATATATAAATAAATTAAAAGAATTTATTTATTACTATATCTCAATAAATTTGTATTGTGAAAAATTATTATAAAATTATTCTAGAGAATTGTCAGAGTAATAATTTTTAATGACATTCAAATTATTAAAATTTTAATCTAAAATTTAATTTTTTTATTTTATTTAATAAAATATAATTAAAATTTCGTATCTATTTAAAATTTATTAATCTAATATGGTTAATGATAAGTAAAAATATTAGTTTGGTTTAGGTTTTCAATCAACAAAAAAAAAATAAAAATTACAAAGTAATCAGATAATTCTACCACCCAAAGTTTGGTTTTTAAACATTTTTTTAGTTTTTAATTGATGTAAATAATATTTTTTTATAAAAAATAAATATAAATAATATTTTTTACTTAAAATTGAATATTATTAACACAAAACAGTATTAAAAAGATAAAATTACTATCTAATTTATCAAAATTAACATATAATCTTAAATCAAAAATATAAAAATAAATTTTTAAATATTCAAATTATAAAAAAAATCTTTTATTTTTTTTTTATTTTTCACCTTTACTATTTTTTTAATATAAATAAAGGTGTTTTTGTTACATAATCGTATATCAAATGATAAATTGTAATTTTTAGAAATATTAAGAATTTTTTAAAAAAATTTCAAAAAAATTTATGAGTTTTTTGAAAAATTTTTAAATATTATACCTTCTTGATAATTTTAAAATATTACACTTTTAAAAAAATTAAACAAATTACAACAAATTATAGATATAAATATTATATTACAATTATATTGATTTTTGAGCTTTTAAACCTTTTTAAACAAATTAAATTATCATAAAACTATTTTTTAATTTTTTTACGATATCAATAAATAATAAAATTATTATTTTACTTTTATATCACTCACCTTTTTAAATGACGTTTGATTTGAAATAAGAAAGTGTTAGTTATGTCAAATAAGGGTAAAAAAGGGTTTTTAGGCTAACCTTGGGTGGGAATACGTTATTTACTCTTTGTAAGAAGATTCAGTACGGCAGTTTGAATAATTATAGAAAGGAAGTAAAATACAGCCGACAGTGAGAGGAACGAAGGAGATGAAGCCACGTAGAGATATGAGAAGTAAGAGTGACGTGCCGTCCACGTGGATAGATAACGACTGTTGACGTGGAGGCTGGCCTTTCAACACGTGTATTTCGTTTCTAATGATGAGTGGGGCCAACGCTCATCCTCTCCTTGGACACTCATGGAAAAACCTTTTTTCCGTCTGTAATATAGGGTCCCGTTCGCCTTGCATGATAAGAATTTCTTATTAGGTGCCGAAGTTCTCATTGCTGACTGCAGGAATTTTGGCGAACCTAAACAAATAACAATTTTCTTCGTATTTTTCTGGTATAAATACCTCGCTAAACTCAAAGACATTCAATTCAATTCAATTCACTCACCACCTTCTTCTGTACACAGATATAACAATGGTGGCCTTGTCTAAGCCAGTAATCCAACACTTTCCATTTACAAAATCTTCTTGCAAAACCTCCACATTGTTTCCCGCAATCCCTCTTATTGACCTCTCAAAGCCTGATGCTAAGACCCTCATAATCAAGGCTTGTGAAGACTTCGGTTTCTTCAAGGTCATCAACCATGGAGTCCCCCTGGAATTCATTTCCAGGCTGGAAGCTGAGGCCTTCAACTTCTTTTCTTTACCCCTCCCCGAGAAAGAACAGGCTGGCCCTCCTTGCCCATTCGGCTACGGCAACAGAAGTATCGGACCAAACGGGGATGTGGGTTAGATTGAATACCTCCTCTTCACTGCCAATCAAGAGTCTAATGTCCAACAATTTGGTTCTGTCCTCGGCAAAAACCCTGAAAAGTTTAGGTATAAACTTTCAAAAAAATCTTTCTTTCTTTTAAATTTTTATTTGCATGTTTGTGTTTTATAATCTTGTTTTGGTATTTGTTGCAGTGTCGCTTTGAATGATTATGTATCAGCAGTGAAGAAAATGGCGTGTGAGATTCTGGAACTTATGGCGGATGGATTGAAGATTCAACAAAAGAATGTTCTCAGTAAGCTACTGATGGATGAACAGAATGACTGTGTTTTCAGGCTGAATCACTATCCGCCATGTCCGGATATTCAAGTTCTGAATGGAACTAGTAGCAGTATGATTGGATTTGGAGAACACACAGACCCTCAGATTATTTCTGTGTTGAGATCCAACAACACTACTGGCTTGCAAATTTCTCTCAGAGATGGGAGTTGGATTTCAGTTCCTCCTGATCAAACCTCCTTTTTCATCAATGTTGGAGACTCATTACAGGTACAAAATTTATACAGTTTTTATTATTTTTTACCCATCAGTATTCACACCTTGGGATATTCAAGTTTCTGTGTTTGGGGGTGATTATGCAGGTGCTGACCAATGGGAGGTTTAAAAGTGTCAGGCACAGAGTTCTAGCAAACAGTTTGAAATCAAGAGTTTCTATGATTTATTTTGGTGGACCACCATTGAGTGAGAAAATAGCTCCATTGCCTTCACTCATGAAAGCCCACGAACAAAGCTTGTACAAAGAGTTTACGTGGTTTGAATACAAAAAATCTGCTTACAGTTCAAGACTTGAAGATAACAGGCTGATGCATTTTGAGAAAATAGTTGCCTCATAATGTATTCAATACTCAAACCAAAGGCTTAGCTTAAGAGTTGGTATTATCATGTAATTACCTTTCTTGTTTATTGCATAAACACAAATCACATTACTCAATACAAGATCATGCTTATGTTTAAGGTTTAACTGCTTTTCTGTAAAGTATATGTTTTGGCAGTCAAATATGTACTTGGATTAACCAACTAAGAGGAGACAAGTGTAATGCGTGACTGATTTTGATTCCAGAAGAATAAAGATAAAGATGAAATGTAAAGAAAAGTTAGATGTAGAAAGCGACGTAGATAGGACATTGTAAAACTGAAGAATCTTGTGGGTTCTTTTCATTGAGACAATTGTTGTATTTGTATGATAAGACAGTCATGAAAGCCATAATGGATCTAACGTCTGTTTCACAGACAGCAGACATGCCCCATGTGGGATTTTAAGAGGTGCATTGCAGATGCTAGTTAATTTAGACTTTAAATGGCTTTAGCTATGGTCTTTCTGCAATAGGAAACTATGACCGACTGGAATCAAATTCAAATTTCATAAATGGAAGACCTAATCAGATCACATAACTAGGTGACTGCAGAAACTTAAGGACCCACAGACGTCATCAGAACAGCTATTAGTTCTTGATCACAGCCTTTTTGTTATAAAGCATAATTTGAACCTATAGATATCGAGTACTTTTACTCATACGTTGGACCAATAGCCATTAATTTTATAGTGATTCCCATTTGCCCACAAAAGGTCTGGCATAAAACACTTTTACGCTCATTGAAAGCATAAATCACGTTTAAGATAGGGGAAGAAGTGTCATTTGCCTAAAGTTCTTCATTTCCACGCTTTTCCTTATTCAGAGACTGGTTATTTTGATCCTTAAACACCCACTATTGCACGACAGTAACTCTTCAATTCATAGACTTCTTGTTCTCCTCGACCCACTTGAGTATTCCATGGTTGAATTTTAGAATATCAGTGTGGACAGGGAGAATCAATAGACGGTGTCAAAGTACTTTAATGGATTGAATCCTCTACACCCTTTTCCTCGCCCCACCATCTCCATTCCCACCTGACCTCGTCTACTCAAGCTGTCAAGAAGCTCTCCTCCCAAACCGGCTGCTTCTACAGAAAGACTTGAAGGAGCAGTGACACAACCACCACGGAAGCGACCTGTACAACATGACAGGCCTTGATTGTGTTTCCCACAATCCTGTGAATTTTTGTCATGGGCGATGGTGTTCATCACTCTCGATACCAAAATTGCTAGTCTCAATTCATTCTGCATAAGATATTGGAGAATGAATATGAAGCATAGAACAGAAAACAAAGCATTTTTCAAAGCATTTACGCCGCAACAAAATGCCCCATCTATAAGAAGTGGCTCTTGGAATAGCTATAATTCAAGTACAACATATTGGAATCATCCTTAGTGTTCAGGACACTACATAACTTCAAAACTCTCAAGAACACCATCTAGCAACATAACACCGAAATAGCGAGCAACCATTTCACTAACATTGTAGATGCTGGAAAAGATTTCAACATCACAAAAGTGACTCTTGATTATTTGTTGACTTTCTTCTTCCACAAGTCTCCAAACTTTTTGATTCCGGAACCCTTTCGTTTACCACTACTGAAACTATCATCCAAGTCCTCTGTCATTCCAGGCGATCCTACAAAGCCAGTGTACCCACCCGCCAATGGCTCAAACACACCACCAAAGTGCTTATCCATGGATCCACACCTCTCAGGAATCCTCCCATTCATCTCTACACCCCCAGCAAGCACAGCTGCTGCAGCATCAGCTGCTTTTCTCCACTGCTCAGTCTGTACTCTCAGCTTCTTCATCTCTGTTTCTATAGCTTCCTTTGCTTCTTCCACTGCTTCCAGCTTCTCCCTCAACTTTACCACCTCTTGTTTACTTGCCTTCAGATCTTCTCCAAGATGGCTCAGGTTCTGTGTCATTTCCTCTTTCTTTGCTTCAGTAGTCGAAATGTTCAGGAAAGCTTCATTCAGCTGCAGTTTCAGGTTCTTATTTTCTTCACCTATCACCACTAGCTCCTTCTCCTTCTCTTCTAACTTGGTTTTTAGCATAGTTATCTCTTCATTTGCCAGAGATAAGTCGTGGTCAGATGCTTTCTCTGACTCTAGAATTACTGATGGTTCAGTTGATACATCAATTTGTTTGGCCTCTTTTTCCTCCTCCGAGGTCTGTTGGCAGATTTCAACCTCGGGCGCAACTTTAACTTTCTCTACTGGAACTTCAAAAACATCAGTCTCCCACTCGATTTCATCCAAAACTCCATCCCTGGAATTGATTTCTGTTAGTTTAGTTTCTTCTTGGATTTCACTTGGAGAATGCTGTTTTGGAATCTCCAGAGACTCTGGAGCTTTTGGTTTCTTGATTTTTTTCTCCAGTTCTTCTTGAGCTTCCTTCTTTGCAGCCTCAGCTGATGCTAACTGGTCTTTCAGAATCTTTAGCTCTTCCTGTGCTTGCCCAAGTTGAGACTCTAAATCTGCAATGCGAGTACCAAGTTTCTTCTGATGTACTGGTTCAGATTGAGGGCCACCTCTTGGGGAACGGCGGTCTCCAAGCTTGGGACTGCGATCAGCAATTGGTCGATGATGAGGTGGATCTGAATCAGAACTTGATGTCCTCAACTGATGTGGACCTCGAGGAGACTGTCTTTGAGGCACTTCCGATCCCCTATTCCTCATTAAAACAAGATACACAATTCAACCAAATATTATTTAAAACCTCTACTTGGATCTCATTGACATTTGCTATTCACACAAACCCACTGAAGGTAAATAAAAGAGAAGGAAAACCCATGAAAGACTACAGAATTTGATTATACCAGCAATGCTAAGTCTGTATTAATGATCCGGAAAATGGAAATCAACTCAACCAAAATCACATTCCGCGATAAAATGATAAAGAAAGTAATGGTGATAGATTAGCGTCTCTAACCTTGACCTTGGCATTTTATAAAGCAGAAGATATATGCAGATGAAATTCGATGGGATGATAATCAGAAGCTTGTAATCTGCAGAATTCAATGTGCCAAAAGCATTAATATACAAATTAATACAAAGTAATGAATGCCATAGAAACTAACAAGGAATACAAGAAAGTGTGAATTTAATTTTTAACTAAGAATAAATAATTTTTCAGCCAGCAAGAGTCACAAAGCGTCTTGATCCTAGATATCTGCATTTGATGAAAGGTTAAAACTCAAGAGCCTGAACCAACAAAATTATAGTTGTTTGTGTTCTTCTGTCATGTATGTTCTAAGTCAATACATGCCTATGCAATTCCTAGCATATAGATTCAGAATATAATGCAAATGAGGCCCAGCCATGGCATGTGACTGTAAAGGTACAATTTTAAACTTTCCCACAGAAGCTAAGGATTACCACAAATATTGCAATGTGCATCATTATAGGATAGGTCATCTCTCATCTAGAAAATAGTAAAAGAATTAACATGATTGCCATCTCACCACTCCTTGAGCAAAATTAGTATTAGAAATTATACATCAAATGTCCCACAAGGAAAAGGAAATGAATGTGCAATATCGTTTCAACATCTTCAGCAGTCCATGCAGAAAGCATACGAGCCATGCGATAGAGCAGAGGGTTAACACTCTAGCTTTCCAAGAGGGTGCATTTGACCCGCCATATTACTCAACCAATGAGTCATCAAATTGTTCAATAATTGAAAGCAAAACTTCACTATGTTATCAATAATGCTTGGCCAATAATTTTATTTGCTAGGAACATAATGTTACCCCAACAAAATCTTCAGACTTGACCAAAAGCTATCTGCAAGAAACAATAAATACCAAAAACCAACAAAATACCGAAAGAAAATTCCAAGAAAATCACTTTTTCCAAACCCCATGTGTGTATTTATATTTCTCAAGAGCTTTTCTGGGGCAGTGTAAAAGCGCTCTTCTTGATTGTTCCATCAATATCAAAAGGCCGGCGCTTTCCTAAAGCTCTAATAAAAAAACCTTTTTCTCCTGTATCTTCAAATTCACAAGGGCACTCATGATATTCCACTTGCTTTTTCCATTATTTCAGCTTTTGCTGACAAGTTTTAAAGTAGTGGTTGCTATAAAAAGTAGCATTGCAGATGCAGAGGCAGAGGCAGCCATGTTTTACATAAGTACAAAAAACAGGCCTCAAGAAAAAGGAAATATATCTTAACCCACGCGCCACCACATGCGTGGTATACATCATAGAAATTTGCTAAATTTGTATGCATTATTACAAACAAGACAACCATGGACAAAAACAAAATTAGTGTATTCAATCTGTTGGCTTTTCAAACCCAAAAAAATATAATAATTCAAACAGATCAATGATCAAGGATCAACATGTTTGATGAGACTGATATGGATCAACCATTGCAGTCCTAACAAATACTTGAAAAAATACTGAAAATTATTAAATGGGTTAGATCTTAAATAAATAAAGTCTCACACTTAATTTAGAGATCCTACTGATGAAGTGTTTGGTTGTGAAGAAATGAAAAGAACAGCCAAGAAAAAGTGATGAGATTTTAACTCCGTCAAAACCTTACTCTCTCATTTCCAACAATCAAACAAATCATGCCACAACATACTAGCAGTGCCAGACTAAATGCATGCATAGATAATACCAAAAAATCAAACAACAATAAACAAAACAAAAGATAGTCAAACAATGCATGAGGAAAATAAGAAAAAAATAAATAAAAGAAACTTCTTTTCACCTCACCTTGTAATCCGAAACTGAGAGCTTTAGCTAAAGCTTCACATATTCTTCATCTATGATGCATTTATGAAAACCCTTCTAAGGAAAATGCAAGAGAATCAATGGAGAAGAAGAAAGGTGAAATCTTTGTTCACAGTAGAGATGAAGATAGAGAGAGAAGTGAAGTTTGAAACTTTGAAATATAGCCGGTGGTGGGATTTTGAGTGAAGAGGGAGGGGGGATGCTGATGGTAGTAGAGGACTTTGAGGGAGAGGACAAAAGAGTAATTTGAAAAACTAGGGGAAAGTAAATTAAATTAAATTATTGTTAAATCTTGAAAATACAACCTGTGTTTAGCAATTGACTCTTGTCTTTTTGTCAGTTTATCTGTCCAAATTCAAACTCTTTTTCCTGACTTCCAACACTTTCCTCTTCTTCCAATGACACTGCATGCCTTATTTTTTTAAATAAAAAATTTTGATTCAAACTGATATTATTATAGGTTATTAATTATATTAAATTATTAAATTTTAAATAAATATATCCTCTTAATTATGTTTTATTAATTAAAATAAAAAATTTAAGCCAAGCGACATATTTCCATCTAAAATTTTGTTAACCGATAAAGTCTCATCTATAAAAGTTTAAAAAGTTAGATATACATCTATCGATTAAATTAAATATTTTTTAATAAAAATTAAAAAATAAATTTTATAAAAATATTAAAATATAAATTTAAAAATAAAAATAATATTAAAAAATAAATATTTAATAAATTTAATATAAATAATAAATATTTTAAAAATAAAATAAATATTTTAAAAAAAGCCACCACCTCTTACAATGTTGTCGATGGCGATGACTATCTTTAATCTTATTAGGTGGCAGAGATGGTCAAACCATTACACTAATTGTTTACGTCGTTGTGGTAGCTAGATCTGATAACAAATAAAATCAGGTAACTGTTTCCAATCACCTAGTGAGGCTAAAGATGGCCACTGTCATCGACGATGGTAATTGTTTTTTTTTTAATTTACTTTATTTTAAAATATTTATTAATTTATTAAAATTTTATTATTATTTTAATATTATTTTTTTAAAATTTATTTGTAATATTATTTATATTAAATTTTATTTTAATATTAATATTATTAAATTTTACAAAATGTATTTTAATTTTTTGTATAGAGAAAAGATGAGTATTTAGCTTTTTAATTTTTCATAGGTGGGACTTTGTCATTTAGAAAAACCCTGGGTGGGACTTCAAAATATTTGGCCAAAAATTTAATTCTAAAATATTTTTTAAGAGCGTGTGCCTCCAATTTTTATTATTTTACTGACTTCTAACTTATGATCTTAACGTATAATTTATACTTGTTACATAGAGATATCAGCAGTTATGTCAGATCGAATTAAATTAAATTTAAACTTATATTAAATTAAATATAAATTTGTTAATTGGTTAGATTTGATGGATTGTTTTAACCCATTAGAATTAAAGAATTTGCAATATGACCCCAAACCTCTTATGTCTTATGCCTTCAAAGGTCTTTAACAACCCACCCTATTTATTTTTATCCGATATTTTATATATATTTTACATGTATATTTTAACTTGGCAATACATTTGAGTCCACCTGGGTCTGCCCTTATCACAGTGAAGTCCATTTCCCTTCCTTGACCCGTCTCCGTTGCAAAGATGATGGGATTTCGCTTCTGCTCTCTGCGGGGAAAATCTCTTCCCCTTCCCCTCCCCTGTACCGCATCTTTCCCCAGAGCAACCAGATAATGTGGCTCATCCTTCCTGGAAAACTAAAAAAGTTGACAGCAAAATTTATAGGGTTAGAGGTAAACTACAACAGAACTTAAAAAACATCAGATTGACTGGAGTTATTCATCATTTATTGGCAGAAGTGATAGACATGGGACTCTAAGGGATGACTTTGAAACCCTGAAAGGCCTGCATTGCCATGGACGACTGCACATCATCTTCAGCTTGAAGGACTGTAAATTTACAGTAGTTGGAGATGTTCACCCCATTGACTTGGTAAAGAAATTGAAAAAAACAAAAAACAATGGTTTGTTGAGACTTTGACGGTGGGGCTGAAAGAGGAGAAAGAAGAACCCAAAAGACAAGAAAAAGGAAGAGGAAAAAAAAACAGGGACCCAGTAGTTGATCTTGTCAAAGCTTAATTTTCCAACAATAGTTGGCGCCGACTTCAGTCTTAGAAAGAGAACCATGGAGTTTAAATCAATTTAAAAATAAAATTAAATTTGATACGAACATATTTAAAACAAATTTGTATTTCGTAAACTCAAACCTTAAATTGGTGAGCCCAACTTGTCGAGTTCAAGCTTATAACTAGTTTAACTCATGAAGTGTACAAACAGATAAAAATCGTTTAAATTAATTAAAATAAAATCATTTTAACTAAAAATGATATTATGTTGATCAATATACATTAAAACAATATCGTTTTAAATATTTAAGACATCCAATAAGTTGAACTCGAGTTTAACTTATATTAGATAAATCAAGCTTAAGTTTAAAAGAGTCATACTCAACCTCAACTCCTGTAGAGCTAAATCAAATTCGAATTAAGTTAAATTTAAATTCGATTTGATTTAAATCCACCCCTAACAATAAAATAACGAGAAAATAAACAACAAAATGCTCCTGGATGTGTATCAATATTAAACCTTTCATTTATCCAATACAATTATTGGGTCAATCACTAAACTTACTTGAAATGATTAGTTTTGACCCGATTAAGTTGAAAAGGTGGAAAAGGCTTGGCTAAATGTGAAAGGTGAATCGATTTAAATAAAACAAAAAAAACTAATATCAACAATATAAATATGTTTTAGGGAATGAATCGAAGATAATATATTTATCTTTATATTTACTCTATTTACAAGAATTTCTCGTCTCTGTCACATATTTGTTTTTGTTAAAGAATCTCCTTGCTATTTAAAAGGAAGTAGGTTATAGACTCAATTTTAAAAGTGGAATTATCATATAACATTAAGGTTTACCATATAATTTATGATAGGCCAAAGGACTATTTCCCACCCATAGTTTGAGGCGAGGACAAAGTCTCACCCGCTTAAGTTTAAACGTCTAATCTCTCATTCATAACTTAATTTTAATATTAAAAATAATAAGTATATAGTAATAATCAAGGGTATTTTTATCTTTTTAATATTAAAATTTTATAAATTAATAAAATAAATTTTATATAAATATAAAATTTTAAAATATTTTTAAAATTTAAAAATGGAAGCAGCCACCTATAATAGAACCAGGTGGCCATTTTCGACCACCTGGTTCCAGGGGAGGCCAGATTCGGTGGAGATAGTCAGATCGTCCGCCTCAAGTTTTGGCGGAGGCAGTCAGAAATAAAGGCCGAAAACGGCCAATGGGGCCAAGGCCGACCCTTTACGACCGTTTCCAACTTCTAATTTTGTCGAAGGCGGCCAGATCTGGCCGCCTCCTCCAAAACTGGAGACGGCCGATTTGGCCTCCTCCATCGAAAGGGGAGGCCAGATTTGGCCTCCCTTGGAACCAGGTGGCTGAAAATGGCCACCTAGTTCTATTATGGGTGGCTACCACCGCCGATGCCGGCGGCGGTGGCTGCTTCAATTTTTTAAATTTAAAAATTTTTTAAATATATTTTTTAATTTTTTAAATATTTTTTAAAAATATTTATATTTAAAAATTATTTTATATTTTTATTATAAATTTTTAATTTTTAAAAGGGTAATTTAGTTATTTCAATAAAAAATTAGGTTAAGGGTAGGAGATCGGACTTTTAAACTTAAACGGGTGGGACTTTGTCCCCGCCTCAAACTATGGGTGGGAAATAGTCCTTCGGCCTTTATGATATAATCAAACATAGTATTAAAAAGAAAAACCATGGTGTTACTGACAGAGCACATTTCAACTAACCTCGAATTAAATATTCTAATTTCCACCTGCATCACAATACAATTATAATTTCATATTATTTTACTGACAGGACTTTTTTTTTTTTTTGACTTTTTTTTGATAAAATGACTAAGTTGCCCTCATTACAAAAAATAAATAAAAATTAAAAAATTTTAAAAAATTATTAAAAATTGAAAATTAAATTAAAAAATAAAATCATCATCGGTAACATTATCGATAACAATGGTCAGATCGGTCTCCTCTATTTTTTATGAAGATGACAACAATCATGATAAAAAAAGGTTGTTGGAGCTAATACTAGCCATTTTCAATTGTTCTCGATCACATTTGATAGTGAAGGTGGTCATATCTGGTTTCCCTATGAACCAAAAAATTGTTTTCAATCTCCTGTTATTTTATAGACGATCGTCACCACTGACAATATTGTCGACAACGATAGCTTTTTATTTTTATTTTTTATTTTAATTTTCAAACATATTTTTATAATTATTTTAATATTTTTATTATTTTTTATAAAATTTATTTTATTATTTTTAAAATTTTTTTTATTAAAAGATTAAAATACTCTTTTAACCATTAATTTTTAATCATTGACCGTTAATTTAACTATTAAATTTGGTTAACAGATAGATGTTTGAGTTTTTAAAAATTATAGGATTAAAATTTGTCTTTTCGGCCACCTTCGGTGGGAATATGTCCTTTGGCCATCATATAAAGATATGTTGTGTATTATTTATATGGGTAATATGTCACATGCTTATGAATTATTAAATTAATTTTATCACCCAACGTAGACAAAATTAATCATATAACCAAGGCAAATAACTATGTCCCACCTGGGGTACGGTGAAAAGATATGCCTACCTGTTAAATTTTAAAGAGGTCAAAATTTTACCCATTTGTTAAATTTATTAACAATTTATGCTAAATATTCTTATAAAATTATTGAAAAACATAAACACCCTCAAACTAAACGACACCTTACCCCTAAAATTTTATTAAATATTCTTTTATTTTAATTAAAAATAATAGAAAATTATTATAACAAACATAAATAGTGATATTAAAGACATTATATTGTAAACTTAAAAAATTATAAGCATGTTAACGAAGTTTTTGAGGGTTTTCAAGCTTTGAAAAAAGTTTGAGGGTATTATTGAAATTTTTAAAATTTTATTATGTCTCTCAATAGTTTCAAAAGTTAATATTATATCTCAAAAACATAATAAATTAGAGACGCAAATGTTATTTTATAAATTTTATGAGATGAATATGATAATTTTTTAAACAAAATAAAAAATATATATATTTATTGATATTAAGTTTTAGAAAATTACATTTACCTCCTAAGTAGACCTCTACGATAATATTTGGATAAATTGACATCAATATTTTTTAATCGTTAAAGCTATCAGTTTATTTTGATAAATAGGTGGGAATTAAACTTTAGTAGGAGGAAATAATTATTTCATAAAACCTTGGTTAGGAAACATTCTTTTTAGCCTATAATTAACTTTAATATGGATCATGAGATCATTAGACAAACGAACACAAAATATCATTACCTTCATTAATGACCTTTTCTTGTAAACATAGTCTTCAGGAACAATGAGGTCTGGTTGGTTTTTTATTTTTAATTCAGTCAAAATTTCTTTTAATATCTAATAATAAGAAATCGACCGTCATTCAGTACTTACTATAATGCTTTCACATCTAAGTTTTATTGTCTTTCAAATACAATTTATAGTGTGTAACTTTTTTTTTTTTATATGTGATTGTACAACAATTGAAAATAATAAGAACATTCATACCATCAGTGAGTTAATAAACTTTCTGTTATGTTATGTAGTCAAACTAAGCACTTTGAAGTCAATCCTCAAAGGACAACCTCTTCCCGTTACTCTTAAAATAGCATGAGGTATAGTTAATATGCTACATATTATAACAAAAAAGTCTAGTTTCAAGACATGTAAATCACATAGAAACACTTTTACTTCTTACTCTCGACAATAAAGAGAACATCAACATATTAACTCTATTGGGTCCTAGCAAAGACTCCTTCATCAAGCATTAGTGAACATCATTTAGGAGCACCAAACATTATGTTAAGCTCTATTAAGGCACTCTAGGTATATACTTGTAATCCTTAAGACTTACAAACCAAATAGTGTTTAAACCTCGGTCAATGACGAGATAAGTAGCCAAGGTTTTGCAACCCCAAGGTAACTAGCGTATGACTAACAAAAGGCCCATCCAACCTCTTAGGAAACAATGTTTGGATACATTGTAATGCTAAAAATTCCTTGATCAATAAGATAAGTTCCCTACCTCTTTAGTTTAAGTTTTTATTTTATGTCTTGAACCAACTTGTTGTTTGGTTATAACAAGCAAGATGATTAAAGTGAGCCTCTCATCTATAAGATAATATCCATTCAGTCTCCTAAGACATTGATACTATAATTGACTTGAACTCCCTAGGTGGAACAACTCATTAAACCTATAAACCAAATGTATAAGATCATTTAAATGTTTATTGGACCAATCAAGAAAAGGTGGTTGAATTTGCCCAATAAATATCATGTTAGAAAGCTTTGTTATGTTTCTTGATACCTAAATGACAAGGATTAGAGAGTTGAGTATTAAAGGAGAATCATCTAACAACAACATCTATCATTTCCCATTCAATTGCTCCTAGTTCATGTTTAACAGCCAATGGAGTTTATTTGAAAAAAAAAAAAAGCCAATGGAGAACAATAACAAGATCATAAAAGACTCTATGTTAAGACATTTATTTAAGATAATATTCTATATAGAAAGTACATTTTTACCACATTTATTAGTCAGATTTATACAACCAATAAACTTAAAAGTTTATTTTAGGAACCTTAAAAGATGAAGGTAGATCACACTTAACGAGATCACAATCAAGTTCGTCATTACCATTATGACATTGATTATAACACCAACTAGTGTTTTCATCTCTTGAAATCCATATAAGACCTCATCGATAAAAGGATTCCTTAGTGGATTTTATAGGTAAAACACTTGTGCCCTTCTTACAATACCAGAATAATGAGAGCATTTATTTATTTATTATACGCAAGAGACTATATGGCAATGCTCCCTTATTCTTAATATTAGTTCAATTGTTTTCTTTAAGTTTGTTATGATTTTATTGTCAGTTTATTTCAATTTCAAACTTAAGAGAATGTAAGGCAATGTAATTTTGGTATATACACTTTGGTGAAGGTTGGGGACAATAATGTCTTTAAAAAAAACTTTCATGAACATATAATTGATTACAAAATAATATATTGAAAACATAAAAAGGGATTTATAATGACAACCCTTAGGAAGAATTTGCCTTTCGACAAAAAAGTGGGATTATGGGTTACCCTTACAGCCTCCCAAGTAGTTATTTCTTTGCTAAAACTCTATTTAGTACTCATCCATTTGGTTTAATTTCCATGTTCTTTACGTCGAATCATTGTGCATGGTTATCCTCTTTTACAATATGAGAATGCCTCAATTTTTGTGCTTGTTATTTATAGCTCTTACCTAAGATGGAAAAATCATACTTAGGGAAATAAAGCTAGATAATATGAAAGATTTCTAGAGCCATGTCTCTATCTCAATTCTTAATCTCAACCATAGTAGTCATCAACTTCACCTTCAATTACTCATCCTCATGAAGAATATCATTAGACGTACTTTTTATACAACATATGCATTTTGAGTTCCTTTGTACTTTCTTTTTTAGACTTAAGGAAACCATGGAGTTTGTAATTATAAGCTTGAAAAACATGCATCTCATTATCTTATTATTTTAGACATTCATGAAATTTTTTTTTTTATCATAGACTTGTGTTTGGCTCTAAACTGCTCTACATAAGCCTCAAATTGCTATTTATCTTTCACTATGTCTCTTTTCAAATAAGACACGTAATCCCTAACACGTTATGATTCTTAGAATTGACCACCCTCATGTAACAACATTGACCATACTTAGTGAAAAAAGAACAATAATTTACCAAGGGCCTACACATGGACATAAAATCACAATTATAAAAAGCTACAAATAATAAAGGCACAAAAATAAGAAAGAAGGACATTACCCTAATATTGTCATTATTGGACTCTTGTGGGTTTTGAATTGATGCAAAATAAATGTTAGAAGATCTAACTGATCCATATATATATTGATCATGGCAAAAGAGGACTAGAAAGGGTTGTTTTGTAGGTTTTGCTCGACACACAATTGTGCATGGTCAGGCTGCACAACCGTGTGTGTCCTATAAAGGCAACACATGACTTGGCTAAAACATGCAATGCATCTGTGTAACAAAAATATAGGATGCACGATTATGTGTCTAAGTATAATGACGCACTCTTATGTAGTTCTAGTCATGCTTATGTAAAAAAAATTTTGTTTGACACAAGCCCGTGTAAAAAGAACACATGCCCATGTTATCGTAAAAATGTTAACCTTGTCGTAATCGTGTGAGTATCATACATGAAGTCATGTGGCCTTCTGAAATCCTGAAGCATCAAGGATACACGACCGTGTGCATGAAACACATGTCTGTGTGAGTGTATGTGATATCAGAGATCTGATCATTACCATATATCTTTCCAAAAAGTCTCCAACAACTCTCAAATCAATAGTAACGACTATATTTTTCCACTAATTATAAATTGAAGCTGATTTGAGGATTCAAGAGTTAGAGAATTAGGTCATATACTCATATTCTTTCATTCTCTGTACTCTTCTCCACATTTTCTCTTACTAAACCTATTTGACAATCATTTGAGAGAAACCTAGTAAGCTAAATTGTTGTATCAGCCTTGTGAGGCAACATTTTATGGTAATTTTCACACACCCTTAGACGTAATCTTATGAAACTAGTATAGGGTGTAATTCTTATAAAAACTAAGTTAAGAGTGTAATCTTTTATGATCAAAACTAAGGTGAAAAAGGTAAAATTCTTTGTATTAAAACTATTGTAACTTCAAAGTTAAAGTTAGTGGAAGGAAATCTTCAAGCGAAGTTGCTTGAAGTAGTGGACATAGAAGGTGTGGAGAAGCTTCCAACTACTTTAAATAGTAAGCATTTCTCTTTTCCTTTTTTCTTTATAACTTGTTAATTATTTGGTTTATTTCTTTCATATGTTTGGTTCATGTTGAATGTTTTCATTATTCATGATTAATTGATTATAAGCTGAAAAAGTTTTAAATTGACAAATTTTTCTAAATAATCTATTCACCCCTTTTAGGTTATTTGCCATTTGTCTATTGGGATTAACAATCATCTACTAAATTTTACAGTTTTATAAATTCCTTCATACTATGGTATATTTCCCATTCATTCTAAGAGATGCACTCTTACATCATCTCTACAGTAGGTTGAACACTAGAGACCAATTGTTGGTCATTCATTAAAGCTTAATTAAAAGAAGAGCGAGACAAACGAGTGGGATCGCTTATTCACAAAAGTTCCCATATAACTACTTTCATTAGTAAAAAATGAACGCTCCTCTTCTTACATTCATCTAGAAGAAGGCTTTGACACTACACTATCAACCTCCAACTTGCATTTTGAAATTTCAAGCTTATATTATAGAGGTTTTAAGACATAACTCCCTAAGAGAGGATTAGACCCTCTAAACAACGAATTTGGGTGAGCCTTTTCAGCTTCAACCTATTTATGCAATTGTAATAAACACTCCATCAAAGTCCTCATTATTGAGGCAATGATCAAATGTCAAATAGAAATTAACACAAATGAAGTTCAAATTATAAGTAAACCAGTCACTACACGTCTCATATCAATATTAAATAAAGGAATCTCCATCGCCTATCATTGCTCTAATTGACAACACATTTCAAGCATCAAGCTTGTACAATTGAAACATAAGCGATGAGTCTCCTTGGTATCACTTCTAATGAGACATAAGCTAGATTTGAGCAAAACCAAGCTTGTGCTTAGACGAGGTTAAGATCATCTCAACTCAATATGGGGTGTGTTTAAACCTCAACTTGGGCTTATCGATCTCGTGAAGTAGTGGCTTAAGCTTGAACTCACCTTGAAGTGAACTATTGAAGCTTAACTCAGTTGGGCTTATTATTGTTATTGAGCCTCACCAAGTTAATGCTCAAACTTGTCCTAAATAAAATCAAGCAATTAGTGTGAATTATGGTAATATTACCTATTACAATATCATAACCTGTTACAATAACTCAGTTGGGCTTATTATAATTATGTGACACCCTCATTTCTTCAAGATATTATGAATTTACCATAAATCTCATCCTAAAAGAGAATTAAAATGTTTTGATTTGAAGCATTTGTAATATCTATATATTAGAATAGTCTTTTTATATTAAAAATCGGGATTAAAAGTGAAATTTAATAATAGAAAAAAAAAGTTGAAAAGGTTTAGAGGTAAGATAATCATTTAAAAGTTATATGTGGCATTTATATGGGGTTCCTTGAGAGAACATTTCATGTACAATGCAGAAAGAAAAGAAAAGAAAAGAAAAGAAAAGAAAATCTGAGATTTTCCTTAACACATAACCGTACATCGTAGTCAGACCACCACCATATATAAATAGTTATTTTTTATCCTTATTGCATTTTTACTTCATCTAGTTTTCTTCTTCCTTCTAATGAGCCTTAGATCAGTAGTTGGGAGAGTGCAACCAGTAGCCAAGGCAAAAGATAAGTGTTTTCTTATCTCTTTCACCTTGTTTCATAGCATGTGTTCCTGTTTACCTGGGTTGTTATTTTGTTGTTATATGGTTGATGCCTGTTTGACATACTTAAATATGGAGATGATGATTTAGAAGTGTATGGATGAGGTTATTTCTTGAGAAATTGATATATGTGTATATGTGCTTTGATGCTCTGATTTGAAGAAATATAATGTGTAACATGAATTTCGTTGAGCTTGATGAAATAAATATGTTCATAGTTGATGTATGAAGCTTGTGAAACTATTGGATTGAGATTAAATGTGCTTAGGTTAAGATTGGCCAGGTTTTAGGTTTTCCAGATGTTATATTGAAGACACAGCGTATGATACATGACCGTGTATTTGTGTATGCACGACTGTGCAATCCCAATCTTATAATACCACAATCGTGCATGTCATTATGCATGCCTAGATAAGCTTAAGGGATACGATCATGCAAGTGGGGGTCATGGTTGTGTGCCTATACGAAATATACACGCTCGTGTAAGCAAGACACGATAGTGTTAAACAACAGTTTGCATGCATGTACAAGTAAGGAAAACGATCATGCATCTTCATGCACGACTATGTGTCCTCTATATTGAAGACTATGCCCACGACCATGTTTTTTTATGCACAACCATGTGTCATATGTTGTATAATTGTGCCTCAAGACAAAATGCATATAACAGATTATAAAACATTCCTAAACCATTTTAATACATGAAAAACTTAATAATATCAAAAGAAAACAAAATATCATATATGATTAGTATCACATAATATAACATATCATACTAATATTTTAAAAAATGATTTAATGATCAAATAATTTATTTTAAAATAGAAAATATACGATATATATATATATATATATATTAATCAATGACAAAGAACCGTATCAACATATTACCCAGAATTGTATTATTTTGGAACCCTAAATAGAAAGTGATGTGGTCCTTTTAGAAAAGGTTAACGAAGGCATATTGGACAGAGCATGTGAAGCCTATAGACATTGCTTAAATTATTATGAGACAAAACATGTGATGCTTTTAATGTTTTCTGACATTTCTCCAACTGCTCCCAAATCAGATTCTCCTATGTGGGACCAAGATCGAATGGTCATGATTGGGTTAATCAAAGACACAAAGATCTCCATGGATATTAATAGGTCCCACATTTCAAACATTTATACCAACAATTTTCATCTTTATTTAAAAGTTTGGCCCAGGGTTTGTGATGAACCATAAAATCAATTATTTATACACCTAATAAAACAACAAATGATATATATTTTCTAACGTAGAGCATCATTTAATGACATTCTGAAAAATAGTATTAATAAAATGTCTACAGACTAGAATTTCACTAACAATGTATTATTATTCACCAATTAACTGTCCCTTAAATACAAATAACATTGGAAGAGATAAAAATCAAATATTTCAATCCTTATCTTTAATCTTATAAGAGAAAATTTTCTTCGTCTCATCTCCAATGGTAGGAATTTTAATCATTCATGTCCTCATTCCTATCAAGAAATAGGAAAGAACATTCAACAATGTTTCGAAAAAAAAACACATGAATATCTTTCACCAAACTCAACTGGAATAACTACATACTAGTGAATAATGTCAAATTTATGCCCAATTGTATGCATACTTCCCCTTTCAATATACAAAAGTCTCTCTCGGGTACATCAGTTAACAAAATTCTATGACCCCGGAGCGGAATATGCAGATGCCAAAGGGAGGACTCCAAATTGCTATTCACAGACTGCATTTCATGCTAGTTTCAGTTTACATTGACAAATTCAAGCCCTATTATCACAACTCAAATAGCCTGGTGTCTTCTCTTTTATAACATTTTATATATGGAGTAGAGTACAAGGAGAGGGAATCATAACTACCTTAAACTTTGAACTGCCTGCAAGCAATGCGATGTACACTTGTCCTAGCTCAACACTCACCTGCCTTGACTAAAACAGTCACCGCCAGCTTCATCTGTTTGAGAACTCCACTACTGACAACTATTACCATGAAACTCCTGGTCCACTTGTCATAGATCTAGCCTCGGCTAGAGAAACAGCCATGGCCAGCATCATCTGCTCCTCAAAACTCTCAGGAATAATAGCTCCTGAGACATTTTGAAAGTTGCCTCCTATCTCATCAGATGCAGGAATTCCTGAAATTCCAACTCCATCTTCTACAACATCAGAGCTTGCATAGCTGGTACCTGCTTCGGCCACTTCTGATCCACGATCTGCACCCCATTCGCCTTCATCTCTAGCCGCTTCCACTCTGCCATCAGGCAATAAGTTAACGCAGCTCTCCGCATGAGGATGGTTCTCCACATCTTGGTCCACCCTACTGTAGAACCTCCTCCTACCTGGAAGCATGTTGAATCCTGAAATATTTGCATTATGGTTTATAGATGATTCTCCGCTTGTTCGCTGACGCTCAGCAAGGGCAGCTATTGCACAAGCAAGACCACCAGAAGGGGATAATGATGATGTACTCCCCGTTGGAGCCAGAGTTGATGAGGCATAGCAATCTTCTGTAACATACTGGTCAGATTGAGCAGCACCATAAACAGGGTGTCTCTGTCTGCCATTCTCCTGTATAAGTAATTTTTATTATTTTTATGTAATTTCAACAAATCAGGACCAAATAGCCATCAGAATTTTAAATCTAATTTGAGTAAGACATAAAAAAAAAGTAATCACAATAGCAAGTGGCAGATTTTCTGTTGTTATTTTAGTGCCCAACATTGCATTTAACAATACAGAAATTCATAATAAGCAAAATTCTGCAAAATTTCCCCCAATTTGAAGACAATTTATGACTCAAAAAATCCTTTCTCATAAAATTTTATATTTGCCAGGAAAGGCACAGAAAGGAGAGGCCTAAGAGAACATAACCTAACAACAGAATTTTTGTCATAAATAATGCCAAAACACAATCATAAGAAACTTAGCCAGCCAAGATCAAGCAGAGAATTTTTTAGTTCAGCCACCAAAAGTAATCAAGGAAATTTTTTATCCACAAATTTGAGTTTGGTTTATGCAGAACCCATTCATAACAAAAGTGAATCATTTTCTGATCTTAAATGATGTATCCAGAATCATAGAAAAGTTATTGCTATTAACTAAATGCCTCATTACCTAGCAGCTTTAAAGGTTAACTATACAGTCCACAAAATCTCTTTCTAAGTGAGAAAAAACAAAAAGTCAGTCCCTATAGTTACACAGCTCAGAATTAAACTAATTTTAAGTTATTGGAGCACTGCTTACCTGAAAAGAAAGCCAGATTGCTTCCATGACCATTATATCTTCCAAATCCAGGTCAAACTCATCACCTCTGCAATTTATATAATGAAAATAGCACAGTTTCAGATTTCATTTAAAACATCAAATAGACCTCAAATAAACAGAGCTACGAAATGAAATTTCAAATTCCACATATGACATCATATAGTTTGTAACTATTATAAAAGGTTATGTATGCAAATTAAGGTTCAATGAGGTAATGAAGACGAGGGCTAAGCAAAGGAAACAGTCCTATTCCTACCCAAAACCAAATTCAATACGGTCAGTTTCCAATTCAAAATTTTATGGAACTGGCATACTAAAGGTGGGTTCTAGTTCCAACCCTCGAAGGAACTAGAACCACCCCGAGAGCTAGATCCATAACCAAATTTAGGGTACCCAATCATATAACCTCTTTTTTCAAATCTTTGTAACAAAAAATCGTTTAGTTCTTCAACAAAACAATTTTGTTATGTTACAGAAGTTAATAAACCTAAAAATCCTCATATTTTTTCCTTCATTTTTGTAAGTCAGTGACCTAGGAATATATAGCATCATATAGCTTGGGGATCCGGAAGTTGCCTATAGTCTCTCATTGAACATGTCTTGTATATTATCTGATATAAATGGCATCCAACACAAGAGGCATGTTTTTTGATCATATCCCATCCAACAATTGAGGCAACTATTGTGGAAGATATGATGGGAATTTGTGACTCATTTGATCTCATCCTAGTCTTCAGCCTCGTAGAGACAAATGGCACATGAGTCTAGCAGGTCAACAAGGTACAAAAACTTGATGATGTCTAGCAGGATAGTGCAGAAGAGAAGAGCAGAGACAAAAAGAGGTGCACGGATACGTATGGTTAGCATGTCGGTCCAAGCACTATCAGGTTCGAGAAATTCTTGAAGACTCAAGTGGCTAAAGAGAATGGAGATAAGTTTTTCACTGAAACCCATGAAGGAAAAAATGCGAAAGAGCTTCAAGAGGATATGCTCCATGTAAGCTACTGGACAAGCCATTACTCTCCAATTTTATAAGTGTTTGTATTATTGTTTCGGAGAGATAAAGAACAAAGGAGAAAAATTTCTCTTCAATTTTTCTTTAGTTTCTTTTTTTTTTTTTTTTTTTAATTGTGAATTTTCACAAACAGTGTTAGGTACCTAGGAATTGGAACCGATGTCAACTCAGTGGGTACTGGGTAGGAAACACTCCTCATGTTCTAATTTCGGTTCCTAAATCTTAAGAACCAGTCGGTTTTAGTTTTGGTTCTTACTTTTACAACAGGATACCAGGACCCACTCACTCCTAATAGAGATATCCTGTTATTCTTGCACATATTTAGAGCCAATGATTAGATTGATGTAGCCAATGAGTAGATTGTTATAATCTTTATTATCACAATTTATACATCTTTTGAGCATGCAGACCTGCCTCTTGAGTCATTTAACTTTTGATTGGTTTAATGATAATCTTTGTTATCACAATTTGTAAATCTTTAGAGCGTGCAAACCAGCCCCTTGTGACATAAACTTTCCCAAACTTTATTGTTCTGTTCTTCAAGTAAATCTTCAAACTTCTATACTAATGTTGCAAATCATTTGGTTCATAGATCACTATTTATGTTATAGTATCTTGATTCATTTCAAGTTATGAAAGCGGCCTAGGCTTCCTCATTATGTCACAAGTCATTAACACAAATTTTCAATTGCATTAGATAACTGGATCATTGTAAAAAGCCAACCAAAAAAAAAAAAAAAAAACCTCATAACTAAAGCCTCAGAAGGTTAACTACTCAGGGTATAATTCTAGCAAAGATACCAATAGAATTACTCTCTCTAGAATTCAACCATTATAAATTTATCTATGTCTACTTCATTCTAAAAGAAAAAACCCCAAGGCCTTTACTTTTTACTTAAAAAATCACAATTTGAATATGTCTTTCCTTTACCCTGATAGCAAATACAACAATCTACACCTTAGAGAGCGACTAGATGACCTTTAGACCAATACCAAAGTATCTTGGACTCTAGTAGAGTGTCATGTGTCATACTTTATTATATTTTTGAAAAAGGAAAAGGAAAAAGAAATTTCAATGATATAGTCAGATTGTTTATTCATTGCAATCACTACATCTCTGTTAATTATATCTCAAAACTCCATAAGCTTTCACCAACAATATCAAGTCATCCAAAACTCACTGACATAAATATGATGATAATAGATGATTTCTGTCAACAAATTTTAAATTCTTCAAAAACGAACGTTTTGCTTAAACTTATACATATAAATATGCCGACATTAAGGGAGGGCTATCAAGAAAAGTCGAGTAACAAGTAGCAAACACAGCTAGCAAGCTCAAAATCCACACAAAATCCATTCTCAGTTAAACAAAAGCAAATCCATCTAAAATGTCTGATTTTTCACAAATGTGACACTTTAAACTCAGAAGATATCATATTCTCATAGATGAAACATTTGACAACAAAATAATAGAGAAAAATTAAGAAGGCAATGCGAGAATAAGCAAAGAAAAGAATAATGGATTTTAGAAAACTTTGGTCATCTACTAGTTTTAGTAATAATTATAAGACAATGACCACCAGGGAAACAACTAAAACTATATAGTAAATTCTACCATGAATAGCAAGATAACAGCCATGTATGCTATATACCTGTTTTGTGTAGGGTGTGAAGGTTGTCTTAAAAAAGAAGTAGCACATACAATTTCATCACCTTCCACAGATCTAGCAGATGGAACTGCAAAGAAAAAAGTTACTCAATTTACAATTATAAGAGAAAAAAGAAAGCTTATATACAGTTACAAACAGAAATAAACGAGATGATACCGGCCACTGAGCTGTATTCAACCTCGCCTGGTGCCAAACTTCTGCTTGAAGAACTTAATTCTTGTCTTTTTTGCATTCTCTCTTCCTCGTCCTGAAGTTCCTGTTGTCGCATCCTAATTTTTGCTTCTATAACACGTTGTTCTTCCTAATGATAGGAAAAATGTAAAATCATATTAGCATTCCAAATTACCATCTAAACATTCTACAATTTTAATAGTACAATAATGAAAGCTATATGTGACTAGAACTCACAATTTGCTCAATGCCTTTTTCCTCCTTTGTTTTCACTCCTCGATACTCCACAGCATAATTTGAGGTTTTGCAAAAAGGACATCTTATAATGTTAAGAAATACACTCACTGGATATGTGAATCAAATAATGGATATAGAAACAATATGAAATTAAAAATTTTTATTACATTATAAATTTGAACACATTGCACTAATACTGAAGGATACTGAGTAGGGCCACTAGAATTGGGATTCTTCATCTTCAAAAAACACTCTGATCCAAAGAAGAGGAATCAAATTACAGCAAACATCAATTTACTGTACTTACATAATTAACATTTGATGCAAGGTAGAGAAATCAAATCACCAAATATCTACCTGTACAAATGCCTTTCATGCAACATCTTGACCGGTTGAGACTTGGATAATACTACAAACACAAGCAATAAAAAACCAGCACAATGGTTAGATTCGACTAAACCTAAAAACAAACAAACTAATCTACATCTTTTGGTCTTCATAATATCCTCCAAAAGGTCATACAAACATGGATAACAAAAAATAAATAAATAAAACATTTTCTTCATCTTTTAAATCCACTGGGTGCAAAGACATGAAATATTGGGAAACTGTCGGAAATACATCATCAAGTCATTTTCATTCTTGGAAAACATTAAGCTAGATCATAAATTTCATTAATCCATAGACCCAGGTCATCTTTTCATCATGAATTTTAGAAAGGAACAGAGGAAACGAAACAAAGCTTTTTTTTTTTTTTGCAAAATTTCATTAATCCATAGACCCAGGTCATCTTTTCATCATGAATTTTATAAAGGAACAGAGGAAACGAAACAAAGCTTTTTTTTTTTTTTTTTGCAAAAAACACATGGATACTATAAAGAAAGCCAGAGATAGAAAGGCGCTAACCAAGAAGCATATAGGGCACTCTTCAAGATCATAGCAACACTCATCATCCCCAGGATAGCAAGGAGCAAGCTTAGAGTCAAGAATTAGCTTCCTAAGCTTCTTAACATCCACATCCTTGTGAACATATAACCCCTGCGGTTTTGTGTACCTCTCATCCACCACCTGTCTCCTCCTTCCCAGCTTATTACCCATCCAATATATTTCTCTTCTCTTTTCGTTGGCTCTTGGTTTAGTAATCAAATTACTAGAATCCAAAAATCAAAAAACAAAGCTTACAAGTAAACATACTGCTTCACTTCACTAATACGCTTGCTTCCTACACAGAAGAGCCTTAATTGAATCGAGTCAAATGGAGCTGGTAACACCTTCCACATACATTTACACAGCAGCTCAAAATCCCATCTCGTATCTATTTACAACAGACAGAAAATAAATTAGCCAAAATTGGCAACAATTCGCTGCAGAAAACATTTTCAAACCCTGCAAGTTCCGGAAAAAGAAAGCAAAGCAAAGCAAAACACAAGTTACAAGCCAAAAAACACTTCCTAAAGTGAATTGACTAAAACAAATTCAGAACCCCAATTTTAAAATCACAGCACAAAAATCACGTACAGAATGTATGACTCACCTGTCCAATTGACTCCACAATTTGCCGCGGAATAACATTTCCACAACACTAAAAAACCAAAAAGAACACGTAAATTACTTCAACAAACAACTAATAAAAAAAATAAAAAAATAACCAAAATGAACCGAAAAAAAAAAACAAAACGAAACGAAAAGAACAATTGAGCGATTAAGAAGAACACACCTTGAAACAAGCCAAGTGAGAGAGAGTCTCTCTGATGAAGGGACTGGAGAGATCGAGAGATTTGTTAACAATAACCGAAACACAATCTGAACTTTCTGTATTATACGAGACAAACAAACGAAGGACTCTCTTTTCTTTCTTTTTCTTTTTTTTTTTTCTTTTTTTAATAAATTTCTTCCTACGGTACGGCTCGTATTAATATTTATTATTTGAATGATATATTTTTATGTATTTTAGATGCTTCAAGAAAATTTTCGCGGCCTATTTATTTGTTTGTATTTTAGTCATTGTTGTTATTCGGAGAAGAGTCATCTCTCGTGGACGGAAGAGAAAAGGCAGGCACGAAACTGTGTGCAGTATTGGAGGGGAAAAGAATCGTCACAGCACCAACCAAGGGGAATAATACCCACGCGCGGTGGTGGGGCGCGTGGATTGTTTTATTGCTTGATTTAAACAACCCCCCCTTTAGAACAATGAATTTTGGCCCCAAATGGGGTGAGTGCATAGTTTAGCTGATGGTGGAGTGATCTCTATGGGGAAAATGACTTTTGATTGAAATGTTATGCCGGTTAGATACCTTTCAATTATGGCAAATGATTGAGGGTCGATTAATGTAAATGAGTGTACATTTGAAAAGATGTACAAACGTCAATTTGGGTTAGGTTTTTCGTTAAAAGAAAACAAATTTCGTAGAAAAATAATTACTTTAGTTCTTGGTTTTAAAACATATAAATTTTGACATGATAATAACTTGTGTAACAAGTCAATATAAATGATCGTGAACCTTTCAATCTTACGTGGGGTGAGAGTATTGATTTTCTAAGAATCAATATTGAAGTTGAATCCCCTCAAGAGATGTAAATAAAAGTAATGAGTCCTCTCAGAATGTGCAAGAGAAGTGTAATGCTTATATAAAAGCATAAAAATAGGATTGCTTCGATTATGGTAATGAAATAAAAAGTAAATGACATTTATGATCATTGAACTATTCACTAATAGTGATAATGGTTATTGTGTTTTAATTTGTTGCAAAAAAATAATCGACATTTGATTTTGTTAATCGTTAGGTCAATTTTCACTCAATTGAAAACATATTTACAATAAAAAATTCGATATTTTAATAAGATAGAGAATTAGATTCGAAATAGTTTTGCCCTATTTAAAATACTTGCTATTGGTCTTCACTTATTAAAATGTAGTTTTGCCCATAAAAAAAGGAGGATAATGACCTAACAACTAATAAAATCAAAGATTGATTTTTTTTTTGGCCAAAGGACTATTTCCCACCCATAGTTTGAGACGGGGGCAAACTGCCACCCCTAAGGTTTCAAAAGGCCAAACTCCCACCTTTGGAAGGATTTTTTATAATTTTCTACTAAAATAACTAAACTACCTTTTTAAAAATTAAAAATTTATAATAAAATTATAAAATAATTTTGAAATATAAATATTTTTAAAAAAAATTAAAAAAATTTTAAAAAAATTACAAAATATATTTAAATAATTTTTTAAATTAAAAAATTGTAACAGCCACCTCCGCCGATGTCGGCAGCGGTGGCCGCCCATAATAGAACCAGGTGGCCGGAAATGGCTACTTGGTTCTATTATGGGCGGCTACCGGCGGCGGTGGCTGCTGCAATTTTTAAAATTTAAAAAATTTTTAAATATATTTTTTAATTTTTTAAAAATTTTTTAATATTTTATATTTATATAAAATTTATTTTATTAATTTATAAAATTTTAATACTAAAAAGACAAAAATGCCCATATATTATTACTGTATATTATTATTTTTAATATTAAATTTGACTTGCGGGTGGGAGTTTGGGCTTTTGAAACCTTGGGGGTGGCAGTTTGTCCCCACCTCAAACTATGGGTGGGAAATAGTCCTTTGGCTTTTTTTTTTTTTTGTAATGAATTAAATTGCAATGACCATAATCACAATTAACGAATAGTTTAATGATCATAAGTGTTATTTAATTTGAAATAAATGATATTCTTATTAACAAACATAAGTGTGGAGAGACAATGAATGTTAACTAGAGTGCAGATAGTATCAAATGTCCTCAATAGCCAAGCTCGCATACATTGGATATCATGCCCAAGCCCATGAATGAAATACCATTGGTTGATGACATAAAGACAATGACAGTTTATGATTCAATTCATTAAATATCTCTTTTTCTTGAGCAACCAACGATTTTGTTATCAATGGAAAGAGTTATTAATGTTTTTAAAAATAAAAAGGTATTGAAAAATGTATTAAAGAAACATGCTTTGGTGCCTAGTTTTCAATTTCAGGTATATAAGTCAACAAAGGCAATAATATTGAAAAGTTGTTTCATTGCAACATATAGATACTGACCACACATGTCCTAACGATCCAATGATGTCTTATTATTTTGTCTATCTATATATAAGCATGACAGGCTAAAAATTAGATACTAAATGTTTTGAGATATTTATATGAGGAATCCTTACTACTATAACCCAAGTTTTGCTATGACTTAAAGCTTCATAATCAAAGAACTATTACATAAATTGAAACAATCGTAGATAATCAATTTAAGTACTTATTTATATTGTTGAGGTGTTTTATAATAACTTTTTGGGCTCACATGTGTCTTGTGATTTATGTGGATAGTGCAATTTTAAAGGAAAGATATCTTAGAATATCATTTGTCGTTCTAGCCAAAGATAGTAATAATCAAATTTATTTATTGGTTTTTGGTATAAAAGGTAAAGAGGAAACTGACTCTAGGATTCATAATCAGAATAAAGGATTTCAATGATGATATTAAAATTTTGTCGATTATTTCAAATTGACATTTTTGTATTATAATTATCATTCAAACCATTTTCCAAATACACATCATGGATGTTTTTGTCAGCACCAAGGATGAACATGTGAATTAACACATAAAAAGAAATACTACAAAGAGTCTATATTGGACAACAATTAAGCTTTACAGAATGTTTGGTTTTAAAGTAGCTATGATGATGACTTTTTCGAAGAACTTTGACATAGGCATTTAAAAAAATATATAGGGTTTTAGATATATATATACTCTCATTTCCCAAAGTCTAAGATATAACATCATGAAAATACGTTATTGTTAAGTTATTCACTGCATTGGTGTTATATGCTTGTGGGTTTTCAATGACTATGTTTGCTAGGGCTGGATTCGAGTTGAACCAAATGTGAACATACACATGTTCATGTTCGGGCTTGTTTCGATTCGTATAACTCAGTTTGTATTCAGTTTGTATAATTCGTATTTATAATTTATTAAAAATTATAATTAATAAAATATAATTAAAAAATTTTAATTTAAATTCGGATTTGTGTTTGTGTTCGATTCGTATAATTCATGTTTGAGCTCGTGTTTATTGATTTTTAAAATTATAGTTCAGGTTTAGATTCGTATTCCAATTCGATTAGTTTATTTCGAGTTCATTCAAACCAAACTTAAAAACGAATCTGAATATATTCGGTTCGAATCTAGCCCTAATATTTGCCAAATTTATCTAGGGTATTTTATAAAGATGATTTTATGAAAGATGAAATATTGCATGTAAGCACATAATATTATTATTAAATTGTATTATTTTTACCTATTTATTAGAAATTTATATACTAATAATTTAATTTCAAACATACTTCACAATTGTATGAGACAAACATCTTTCTCTTTATGCTATAAATAAAGGTATTGGTCATATAAGGAGATCCACAAGCACAATTGCCCACGAGATTAGTATGCAATAGTGCAAGGCTTGCCATTATGACCACAAGCACGAAACAATCGATTTGTTAGGGCATTCTTGTTCATACAAAAATGTTCAACTTTCCTAATTGCCTTGCGCACTTATAGTTGTCATTATAAGAGTAACGGTTCTCTAAGATTGCTACCAATGAGTGCATCTATATTTCGCAATTGGACACTTCAAGTGGTTCATATTAATAATGTGAACCTATTAAGAGATCAATAAAATTAGATTCATCTTGATAATGATCTAGCCATTATTCCCCTCAATGATTGACCATAAACGATTTGAGCACTCATTCAGTTAGAACAAAATTCTACCACAAGGTAAGAAGGTATAAGAAAAAAATTATAGTTGTTATCAATAATCCAACCATATTAGACCTAATTGTAGTAGTCTAGTTATATCTTAAGGTTATCATCATCATCTAGAATTTTAGGTAGAAGTGAATCATATCCAAGTTGTTATGATTCATTTTTAAGTGGCCATATTTTCCTCTGAAAGTGGTTTTGCAACCTTTTGGGGTAGGTTTCTAATAGTTGAAGAGTTAATAGTTAAAGTCTTAAAGAATTTGTATTATAAAAAGGCTAATAGTAAACCATATATTTAAACAATTTTACTATATTTATCGAATCAATTCGATTTTATTAGATTTTATTTTTTAAAATCAAAACCAAACCAAATACTCAGTTAAAATTTTTAAATTTGTAATTATCCATATAATAACTTAAACTATAGTTTTTAATTTAGATCAAATTAGATCGATTTGATTTAATTGGTTCAATTAATTTTTGTATTTGATTAAAAATGATGTTTTATATTAAGTGTTTTTTCTCTTTTTAACAATGTTAGGCAGCTACCCCTATATGGTAGGGATAGATTCACTAATTTTCATGCGGGTCTGTCTTCAAAACAAAAAAAAGGGGCTAAATTTTGGACGAATCCACCTCTACCATGCAAGGGTGGAAAAGCAGTTACCTCTTTTTAGGGTGGTCAATTAGCTTTTATTGTTTGTTTTTTTTCTTTTACCAGAAAGCATTTCTCATGCTTCTATTACGAATTGAATATCTGAATGTACTGACATGTTTTAGTCATAAAATCTTAGTTTGTACATGGGCACAAATTAGATGAAAAAGTGTGACTCATACATTCAATGTTTACATATTAAACCTTGGGTGGGAATATGTGTTCATCACTCTTGAGTAGGATTATTTTGACTTGTGCTTACAGAGGCTCCCCAAATGAAAATCATAACCTACAAAAACATACCCAGCACAGAAGTCACTGTAAAATTTGAAGGCAGCCAGAGGCTTCCATGCAAGAATCTTGTGCTGAATGATATCAGCTTATCCCACAATGGTAACTCTGATGTTGCAAGTTCAAAGTTCTTTAGCCTCACAATGGCCACCTTCTTGTAGATAATCCTCCATGTCGTATTTGGGTATTCATAGGGAATAGAGACCTATTGGGTTGCCTTGCCATATATTCCTTGTATTCTTGACTTTCTTCTGTCCTACCTAACTCAGAAACTGATAACTGCATGGTTGTTTTAAGTTTACACGTCTCAAATACCCAGAAAGAAAAGTGAGATATCCCAAGGAATCCAATCCAATCCTATCCATTATTCCTTCTCTAACATGCCAATAAAAAAGTTGGTATAATTTTCTTCTCGTCCAGATCTGGTTAGTGTCAGCTTCTCTTTATTGATTCTGTTTCTAAATTTTTCCTATTAAAATGACATCTCTATCCACTTTTGCATCTTCAATCACCCTCTATTTAAGGAAAGCTATTCCAGGGCCTAAATGGGTGCTTATATCAAAATTCTTCAAACAAGACGATCCCAACTGAAGTTAATCAGGGATCATCGCCTTGTCAGCTAAGATCCTAACTTTTAACTGAATGCTTGTTCTTAACTGAAGTCAATGTATCCTGCACAGGCATAATCGACTAGGCTATAAAACATCACCACAAACCAAAGAAACTGAAACTTAAAAGGCATTATAAACTTAAAATCATGATCAAAAAAGCAAATGGGAGACGGAATGTGAGAATTTTTCTCAAAAGATCAAGGTGTTACTGTGAAAACTTCAATTCTGAAGCAGATAACCATATATCCAGTCACATAATAAGTTAATGTTGCAATAGAAAAGATGGAAATACTGAAACAAAGGGAAGTTTCACCATCCCTTCAACACAACAAAGTTATACTCTCAACTCAGAAAGTCACCAGATACGATCCATGGCTCTTAAGAAACTCCATTGTGAGCTAATGCAAAGCCGAGCGAGTAACGCGAGACCTCACAGGTGTCTTTGATGGACTTACCCTGATACATTATTCAGGTGCAAAATAGAGCAACATTAACTTTATAGCACAAATTATTTACACTAAAAAAAAAAATTTAATAAATAGAAAGAGTTTAAGGATCCACACCTGATGGGCTGGCTTCCAAGGACCATCCCGCTGCAATTCAGAGCAATAATGGCACTTTCTGCCTGTTAATGCAAACAAAAATATCACTGTGTAATTGCACAGGAATTGTCTTTCTCAACCAGCACAGTACAATGAAATTGTATATCAATAACAAAACACTAAGACAATGGATATTCTTCAGCTCAGGCATGTGGAAATGTTGATGATCAAACATCTTGATATGTACTTTCGTATTAATTAGATTAATAAAAGAATTCAAGACTGTCACAATGTTTTCTAAGAAGCTACAAGATTTTATATGCATAAGTGTACTATTTGACATGTAAAATTGATGAAGAAAAAGTAAAGGTCAAGAATCAGAATAGTGCATATGTCACAAGAATTAAGAAGCTAAACGATTTGGCAGGATGAAATTCAGACATAAAATTGCCACGGAATCAGAAAATGTTCAGAACATTTTGGGTCTGTTCTCACCAACAGGCTCTAACCTGACAAACCTACCAGTGTTAGATTTATGGAATATGTCACTGACTATATCAAGCCCTTCATTTCAAATATTGAGACACGCTGGGGCATGGCAAATAATAGCAAATAAAACGGGCACATCTATACAGAATAACATTAACAGAGGCTGCTGTATGGCATTATTCTGCTGGAGTAGCCTTGTTGCACCTGTTCCGGAAGAACAGAAGATTCAAATTTTCCTCTCATTGATGAAAGAAAAAGGAAGGTAAAGATCATACCTAAATCCACTGACTAACTTAAGAAGTCAAATTGTTGGAAGACTAAGAAACTTAACTAGTGGATCAACGTAGGGCTAGATCCAAGCCAAGCCGGCCTGGAGTTTAGCTCCAAACGAGCCAAATTAAAGCTGGAGTAGCCCCAGTTCGAGTTCGAGTTCGAGTCAAGCCAACTTGAATCCCATGAGTCATCAACAAATTCATTTTCTTAAACAACGTTTGATCTTCTCTAACGAATTTTCTTCTTTTTCAGCTTCTTGTTCAACAATTCTTCATTATCATCTTTAGTGACCCTTCTTCTCCGACGTTTTTTGACAATGTTTCCAACAACTTCATCACCAGCTTGAGCTAGACTTTATGGATTCAAAGCAAGCTTGAGTCAACCCCTGTTCAGGCTTGGCTCGAATCCACCTGTAGGTCAACTAGCATCCTCAATTATGGAATAGTTACTTAAAATTCGAAAGTATACCATATTTTGTTAACCGTCCACCCAGATAAACCAAAATGGTTTCAACATTCAAATTTCACTATAGAATCACTACAAATATGTTGCACCTAATGAAGAACTTCATACTAAAAAAACAATTTTGCAATAATATACTTCACTATCACTCCAAAAATCAAGGAAGGAAAGATCTAATTCTATTTTAGGTACCAAAACTATTTTAACAACTTGAACATAGTGAAATCATTGCACTAGAAATAGCGAAATGAGATACACTGTCTATCTCTTCAGTTTTTTCAAGTATATCCAACTGCTAGAGATGAATACTATAACAACATAACTTGTACAACTAGGAAAGAAACATCATGTCAAATTAAACTCAAGATATGCGTACAAATTTAGGATGATCTTCTTTTGAAAGATCCTCATACATAACGAACAAGTAACAGTAAACTCAGACAACTTCTCTTTTTAATTTATGAAGTTATACTGAAGCCTCTTCAGTATAACAGGGAACACCAAAAATCCAACAATCCTTCTAAGCAGGATGAGAACTTTCACTAGGGACTTGGTCTTTCTAGGTGTAGGAATTAGTGAAGGACGAAGATTCAAGAGCTAGGAGGTGTAAACAACAAATCTTGTGCATGGGAAAGTATTTCTGCTTAACTGGATCTAACCATCCGATCAGAAAAAGTGAGATCTGAACATGAATGCTATATGTGTTGGAAATGAACTCGTAACCACCCCCACTCGCACACAGGGAATAAGACAGTAGACAGTGAGATCATCTAGATCAGCTGTAAGACCAAGTATAATTCATAAAAGCAAATATTGCATGGTTTTGTAATATAATGCAGCCTCTATTGAAATATATAAATATTAAAACCTAAGTGGAAATAGAGTTTGTATGACATAGCAAACATATTCAAGCATAATGCATTTCCAAATCATTAATGTAAAAATAAATTACCATAGCAAATTCAACGAAAGCTATACGAGTTGAATGCACATTATCTCCCAAAAGTCTCAGGCGAGTAACCTATAAATCAAAAGATAATTTTAACAACCAAAGAAGTCTTTATAGCCACATGCTTTTGAGCTAGTTAAAAAATTAAAAGATAAATGATAGGCAAATTTGGTAAAGTCCAACCTCACCACAGGCTGTCTCAAAGAAATTTTTAACCTCAGCTTGAGAAACCTGCACTTACAATGAAGTCTTTAGCTGGAAGCATACCAACCAGAATGAAGTTACCTCATACAAATGGAAAGAAGATCACCACAACGACCAATGTTGTGGGAAAAAAACAAAACACAAAAATACAACCCGGAAACAGCAACAGTAGCGTTAATCATTCACCATTCTAAACAAGGAAAAGTAGTCTCACCTTCTTGTCAATATTTGTACAATATACTGTCCGGGAACACATCTCTCTTTCATCATCAGACTGCATTTAGTTACAATCAAAAGAATTTATAAAGAATTAGAGCAAAACCTTAAGATGAAGGTCAAAACAATGCAAATACGTAGTCCATCTATCACGATAAATATCTCAAAGAGGAATCCAGAAAGAACAACTCATTCATACCCTAGGGAGAAATGTAGGATTCACAGGAAGAATCGCAGTTTTTGATGGTAACACTCTAACTGGATAGTACCCTAGCATTGTCCCACCAAGATTTAAAGCTGTTCTAGCTCCATCTGTGGAAAAAAATATTATGCAGCTTGCAAGAAATGAATAACCATAAATCATATGGGTTGCAAAAATGCCAATAACACACTTTTGAATGCAAGAAAATTTAGTACTTACACTCATCTGCAAACTCCACAAATGCAAAACGAAGAACAGAATGTGGATCACCACAAATTCGGCAATCAACAACCTTCAATAATAAATTTTATTAACACATTAGAAGCTTCAATTAATCTTTCTTCTTTTGTTAAGAAAGTTCAAAATTTTGGCAATTTGAAGATCACCGTTTCATTTTTAATAAAAACTCTTAGGAAGCACCAATATTTGCAAAACAATATCATTCGTCCATTTTTTAAAAGCGCAAAACCATTCCCATTTTAATACCTTCCCAATAATATAATGTAGCCCGCTTTCAACCATACATTTATGCCCAAACTACAAATATCCTAGAATTTAGCCTTAAACCTAGCCTATTGTACTCACTTCCCAGAAAACCAGTAAGCCTTTTACTTTCGACTTGAAACAAAAGTAGAACTAATGTTCAACCAGTTAAAAACCTCGGTCCTAATCCACTTTTCTCAATGTACTCTGATAAATAATCAGTAATTTACAGGTATAGATCATATAGTGCTCCGGATCTTTGCTCAAAGGAATGTTCTGCATCACCCATTTTATAGTGTGATTCGACCATGCACAATGACATCAGAAGCATATTCCCTAAATAAAGTCTCAGAGCAAACTCAAACTATCTCGCAGACCAACACGTGTTAAGAGCATCTTAATTATGCATAACGCATTCCAGCAAGCTGGAAAATGTATTTATTTTCAACTAACGAGTGCCTAGAAATACATTAAAAAATGCAAAATGCCAAAGTAAGAACTGACAGAAATACTAAAATTTTCAGCAACTGTATCCCATCTGTCAAAGTGAAATGAGTACAAAGAATGAGAAAGTGAACTTTTGCTTCAAAAAAATCATTAAACTAAAACATTGTGATGAAGCAAAATAAGATAATTAATGATCACCATTAGAATCCAAAATAAGATAATTATCTGCGGTGGAACTTGTTAAAGCCGTGAAATATCCAAATATAGAAACATTCAACCAAGCAGTTAAAAGGACGACTATAACCAATGTAACTTACTTGTCCACAAGTACTAAATAGCCCAGCAAGCCGCTCTTCAGTAATCTAAAATGAATAAAGATCACTGTTAGAATCCAAAAATAAAACTAGAGAAATAATTTTACATTGAGGCATGAAAATAGTAATCAATCATAACAACATACATTCTGATCAATATCAGAAACATATACAGTTCGTCTGACACTATCTTCTCGTTGAGCTCTAAAAGCTCTCCCATTCAACCTCCTACTGCCCTGAGAATAATTATTTCTCCTCTGAACAGAGAAAAAAGAAAAAAATAAAACATAACATTTAAACAAATACAATCAAAGAAAAATAACAAATACTAGGAACATGACATTTTCTTATAGATTGCTAAACCCAAAAAAAAAAAGATTTAAAACATTAGACAACAATAGGAGTCATACACAGATTGAAACCCACCATGACTAGAATCCACAAAGAAAGCAAGAACAAATTTACAAATACGTATTAATGAAAAAACATAAACCCAGAAATCTTATTCTATTTACCTTGAAAACAAAAAAGAAATAAGAAAAAAAAAAACCAACATGCATCTAAAACCCCATAAGAACAATGGTAAACCATAAAGAATTAATTCCAACCACATTAATCAAACTGCCGAAAACGTTTAAAGAGAAAAACGAAATCAATAAGGCAGAGTAAATACAATTAAACTCCACCTACTCTCCAAAAAATGTATGCTAATCAATAATGACACAACAAATTATTAAGCACAGCGGCAAGAATTCTCATACTCAAATCAATTTTGACTGATCATTAATCAAAAACCAGAAAAAAGAAAAATCCCAAAAACACAAAACCCCATTTTCCCAAACACTTAGACCGAGTCGATGTTATCAAAATCTTACAACAGAACAACAATTGAGCCAAACCCATCAAATAAAATCATGAGAACTGAACAAAATATACAACAATAGCTTGAAATGAACACAATAAGTGAAGTACCCTTCTGGGGAAATTATCATTGGCAGAAAGCTTATTATCGTTAACAAAATTGTTTTTCTGATCATCACCGTTTTGATGATAATAAGAAGGAAAAAACTCCTTAGCTAAAGGATTCAATTTCGTGAACATATCAACCAGCTTTTGCACATTGAATTCCGAATCGGATTTCGGCAATTGCAATTTATTGTTACTCTCCTCGTTGTTGTTCTCGTTGTTGTTGGTGGTGGTGTCGTTTGTGGCGGTGGTTGTGGTGGCGGAGGTGGTTTTGTTAGCGGGGGTTTGTTCACCGGCAATTTCAGTAACAGCAGCCATAGGACAAAAAAAAGTACAAAACTTCGAATGTAAATTCAACAAACGAACAAAAACGAATCAAATTTAACTACAAATGTTTAGTTTTTTTTTTTTTTTCAAGTTTTATTCTGTAAACTCACAGTGAACCAAAAAAATTCAATACACACTACCTGATTCTTATTTATTAAAATGTTTTGTATAAACAAAAACCCAAATGCAAAATTCCTCAAGAAATGAAAACCAAATATAAAAAAGATTCCATCCAAAAAAAAAAGGCAGCGTTGATAGATAAAGATGATAATGACAGAGATGAAAGTTTTATTAGAAGGAATTAAGAGTGATAAAGTTGAAAACTTTGTATGCTGATTTTGTTTTGTTTGTTTGGTTTGGTCTCTGGGGAGGAGAGTGACGGAGAGAGAAAGAAAGAAAGAAAGAGAGTTGAATGTGTATTAAGGTGAGGGACGTTAGAAACGGGAAGAAGGACAGCTAACGTAGAGATGACTTCAGAAAGCAAGGAGGCTTTGAATTTTGATTTTTCTGTACATTACCCATTAAATTATACAACAAAACCAAAATGTCAAGCCTCCTCCTGAGTTTTGCCTATTCAATATTCAACAAAAGTAGGGTTTGATTGGAATCAAATCACCCTTATATATATATATATATATATATATATATATATATACATATATATATATATATCAGCCTAACTGGGATTCGTTTCTATCTATAGATAATGTGACACCCAAGAGAGAACTTCTATTATGCCTTCGCTGATGGAGAGGGATTCAACCTCTTCGTATTCCTGTATCAATACTCGGCTAAGACCTAATTTTCAAACTCAGCCAGACATCCATCCCTTCAAGGCTTGCCCTCTATCTATCCACAAGACTGCCGCGTGTAGGGGCTTATCTATGGATTCGCTAATGCTTGCTTGTTTCTCTATCTATGACTCTATTGCCTCGCTCTAAGCATATATATATATATATATATATATATACATATATATATATATATATATACATATATATATATATATATATATATATATTATTATATATGTATATATATATATATATGTATATATATATATATTAATTTTATTTATTTATTGATAAATTTGATTCATATTCACTCAAATTTGGCCTACAATAAATTTTGTTCTTACTTAAAAATTCTAATTTGTATTAAAAATATTTATTATGAATTATTGAAAATAAACATATTTATTATGATATTTATTAAAAAAATTATAATTAAAAAATATAATTAAAAAAAATATAATTAATAATTTTTGAATTTGAGTTCAGATTTGTATTCGTATTCGGTTCGTATAATTTATATTCGAGTTTATTTTCAACATTTTTAATATCATAGTTCATGTTTGAATAGTTCGTTTTAGACTTGTTCAAACTGAATTTAAAAATGAGTTTGAATATATTCGATTTGAATCTAACCCTAAATGAAACAAATTCAAACTTTTGGTTTTGGAAATGTCATCTTCTCATAGCAGCTATTTCGGTTTGTTGGGATCTTAATTTCCATCACCATATCCCTTCTTCTATTTTTTACTTTCTTTTTTTGTTTTTATGATATTTCGTAAATTGTTAACGGCCTTGAAATAGCATCGGATCAATGTGATTCTTATTAAAATCACATTCGTATGGTGCAATTCAATCAAAATCACATCCAACTAAAATCGCATTAAAATTACACCATTCCAATATATTTTCAATTGAAATACATTGAATTAGAATTATACCAAAATAATACAATTTTTTTATTGAATCACACCGTTTCAATATAATTTTGATTGGATAATTTAATTCTGATGTAATTCCAACCTTAATTGTATTCATAATTGGTGTGATTACGAGGTCAAAAAATGATTGAAGCCGAGGTTAGGAAAAGTAAATGAATTTGTTTATATTTTAGGGGCTTAAATAATTAATCATATAATATGTATAATTGCATTGCAAGCATAAATTAAATGATAATTTATGAAATTATAGTCATTATAATTAACATATTTGTGTAATAATAGTTGAGTTATATTTTAGAAATGGTCAAAATTGCCTATAAAGTACCCAAAAAAATTGCCTATAAAGTAGAAATTTGAGATGAAGTAAAATAATATATATTTAAATTAATATGGTACAAATCAAATGTCTGATGCAAAATTAGATTGATTAATTCTAGTTTTTTTTTTTTTTTTAATGAATAAAAGGGTTTATAAATTTTAGGCCAAGCGACTTATTCTCATCCAAGGTTTTCTTAAATGACAAAGTTTCACCCACAAAGTTTTAAAAAATCAAATACTCATTCATTAATCAAAGTTAGAAAGGTATTTCATTTTTTATTGAAAATTTAAAAAATAATAAAATTAAATTTATAAAAATAATTAAAAAATAAAATAATATTAAAATAATAAAAAAAATTAATTATTAATAAAACATTAAAAATAAAATAAACATTTTAAAAAAACAGTCATCGTCATCAACAACGCCGCTAGCAGCAATAGTAGTCATTAACTTAACTAGGTGACTAAAAATAATCACTTGGTTCCCTTAGGAGGTCAGATATGTTCACCAAAAATCTGGTCAAATCTAGCAGAAGTAGTCAAATTTGACCATTTTTGTCATATAGAATGGTTAAATACGATTAGTTTTAAGCATATTAACCATTTTCAGTCTTCTCTGACGATAGAGGCGGTCAAATTTGGCCACTTTCACCTACCTTCACCAGATCTTTGGCAATCAGATCTAATTATCTTCGCTATCAAGACGATCAATAGATTCAGATGATCATTTTTTACTACCTAATTAGGTTAAAGATGACTACCGCAGTCAGTGAAGCTATCGACGATAATGGTAGCATTTAAAAAATTTTTATTTTTTTATATTTTTAAAATTTGTTATTGATTTATAAAATTTATTATTATTATTTTATATTAAATTTTATTTTAATATTAATATTATTTATTTTAGTTAAGGTTAATTTTTTCAAAATATAAAAGATGAGTATTTGACTTTTTAAAACTGTTGAGATGAGACTTTGTCATTTAAAGAAACCATGGTTGGGAATTGGTCATTTGGCCTAAATTTTAGATATATCAATATTAAAAGATTTTGAATTTTCAAAATGTTATAATTATTAAAATTGTAAATAAAAAATATTACTATTTAAGTTATTTACACTAGGCCACTCAGGTAATTCCCACCCAAGGTTTCCTTAAATGACAAGGTCACACCCAAAAATTTTTAAAAAGGTCAAATACTCACATTTTAATTAATTAAACAATTTTAAAAATATAAAAATAAAAAATTTATAAAAATAGCCACAGCCGTTGGCCATCTCCACTGTCAAAATAATCAGATCCGATAGTCAATCCAACCAAATAATCATTTGATTATATTTTTGGCGACAGTAGTTATTTTTTAATTTTTATAATTAGTTAAATTTAACAATTAACTATTAAGTTTAACCGTTAATTTTAATCAACGGATGAGTATTGGGTTTTTTAAAACTTTTTGGGTAACACTTTATCATTTAAGGAAACCTTGGGCGGGAATAAGTCGTTTGGCCTTTATATTAATATGTAAACTAAAATTAATTCTTTTTTAATTAAATTAAGATTGATATTATGACATTATTCATTCATATAATAATAAAATCCAGGTAATTTAGATATGTTTTCTTTATATATAAATTTGGTTTGATAAAATTATATTATCAACATTTTTTACACTGCATACTCCCTCTTTAGAAATTTAAATACTATTATCAAAATTTTTATTTTCAATTTTACCTAAAATTAGTTTTAATTTCTAAATGGGGGTTCAAAGGTGGGCATGTAGACATAATTTTGTACTATTAAATGTATTTGAAAAAGAGCTATTTAAATATTCTAAAAAAAAAATAAAAAAAAATAATGTATAAAAAATGACCTCCTTTTTCTTTATTAGAAAAAGTGTCATCCGATTTGTAACAAAATTGTTGATGCTTTTTCCACAATTAGGCAATATTCAAAAGCGCATTTACCCAAAGTGCTTTATCCAGAAAGTGCTTTTTAATGCCAAACTAAAATATCTTAAAATAGTTTAAAATTTGATCCCTCATATTCATAAAAAATACTTTTTCTAAGCGATAATGAGAGCATGATTTTAGAACCGGATTAAATTGATCCATTGAACCGATTTAATCAAAGCCCTACAAGTACGGACGAATAAAAACTATTTCAACTTTCAAACTACTTAGCAAACCCCTAATTTCTAGTTTCGAAACCCTAAATTCTAAAGATGACTCAACCTAAAGCTTCTTCGACGCTTCCGGGTTCCAACCCGCTTCCAATTTGACTTTGATAGTTTGAGAGCATTCGATTATGATTTCCCAAAATAAAATCCATAATCTTCGATTGTGATTTTCTATAACAAAACCGACACTACATCTAACAATGGTGATAGGCCTACATGTTTGATGACCTCAATTGATTTTATAAATAACAATTTATTATTAAAATAACCTCTATTGAGTTTCTGAATAATAAATTATTATTAAAATGATATCGTTTTGTGAATGAATTATAAATTTATAAACTTGAAATATGAGGCATTTGAATTAAAATCAACCTAAATTCAAATTAAATCATTTGTATTTGAATCAAACTCAAATTGAACCGATTTGTGTCACCACAGTCACCATGAAAACATATAAAACAAAATCAGATGTAATTTTAAATATTTCTTGCTGTTTTTTTTTTTTTTTACAAATATTTGTGGGATATATGAAAAGTATGATTCACTTTTATTTAATGTTAATTATGCAAGTTTAGCCTAAAATGATATATTTTAAACAATTAATTAATTTTTAAAATAATAATAATAATTTCTTCAATGAAAAGGTTAGTTTAGGAAAGTATCTTGTTTTTATCATGATAATGTTTAACTCATGATTTGAACTAAAATATATATAAAAAAAATAATTATTTTGAAAATAAAAATATAAAAACAGCTCAAGTTTAAAGCAATCAAAATTATAACCACATAAATGAGACTTCAGAATTTTTGCACACCCTATTTTGGTGTGTTAAAAGTCCCAGGTAAGATGAACTAAGTTTGCATCCCAAAATGAAAACAACAAAGCTTCTTCTCTGCCTCTTGGAATGGCAAATTGCAAAAGAGGAATGCATGGACTTGCTTTTCAGATTACTCCATCTGGGTATGTACACAAAAACTAGATATCTTCAGAGAAAAACTTGCATTACCTTTTCTCAGGCTAAATGGCATCCTGCAGCTTGCTCCTCTGTTCCGTGCTCATATGGCCTCGAATAGAACCCGATGCTCCAAAAGGTCTAGTAAAACGCTTCTCATTTTTTCCAGTGAAATGGGTTTCAATATAACGCCATCCATTCCAACCCTCATGCAGTTCTCCTTGGTTACTTTGTCAGTATTTCCGGTCAGTGCTACTATTAACGGCCTTTCATGTCGCCTTGTGAACTTCTGGTGTATGTGGACAGCAGCTTCATACCCATCTATACCAGCTATACCAACATCCATGAAGACCACCTTGTGTTCCTGAGATACTGCTCGCAAGCACTCCTCGGTTGACCCAACCGTCATCACATCACATCCCAGGTGCACCAAAAGCCCTTTGGTCACTGACCTGCTAACTCTGTGTAACAAAATGCATTCAACATTCAGTTGCAGGACGTGACCTGCCAAAAAAATTTAGTAACAAATCTACAAATTAAACTGATGGACAAAAAGATTGCACTGTTACTGACCCATTTTCATCCAGCACAAGAACTTTGAGACCTGTAAAATTCGCCTGTGGTCCTGACATTTTCGGCATGAAAGAGAGCTTAGATTCATTTGAGCTCTCCGGGATCCCAAGTTTTACAATGAAGATAGCAGTGCAACCCTTGCCAAGACCTTCACTTTCAATCCAAATATGTCCCCCCATAAGATTAACAAACCTGTTCAAATAACACAATGGTTAAAAACATTGCAGATGTGTATTTGTTAACCAGAGATGTAATCATCCTTAAAAGAATTTACACTCAAATTTACAAAAATGACCAAACCAAGCAATGCTAAGTGTAATTTACAGCAGATGGTACATGAAATGAAAGTTCTACGTGGTAAGATTTCAACAACATAATACCTCTTACAAATAGCAAGGCCAAGTCCACTGCCATTGGAATTTCTGGTTGCTATTGATTGATTTTGAGCAAACTTTGTAAATAACTTGGGAATATCTTGGGGGCTAATACCTGATCCTGAATCTTTAACCTAAACAAAAGAGGAAGGAATACAAGTATTTAATTTCTACGTCTAAATTACTAAGCATCCTAAGAAAAAAGGCTTCCAATTTATCAACACAGAAACCAACCTGTACACGCAGATAAAAATGATTATCACTTAGCACAGGGAAGAACTCTGGGGTTCGAGAATCTCGTAAAGATTCTGATTTTGCAACAAAAGCAGCGATTGAGATGTTGCCCTCTTTTGTGAATTTCACAGCATTACCAACAACATTTAAGAGAGTTTGCATTAAGCGTTTTTCATCACCAACAGCATATTCAGGAAGATCAGGAGCCAAGTTCAAGGCAACAAGCAACTTTTTGACTGATGCAATGGGCTTGATCAGATTAAGGACCTGTCATGAGAAATAAGCACATTACAATAGCATCCAACCATATTCAGCAAATTAAGAAATTTTATATGCTCCCTCATGGTCACAAGACAATCTAGACTCTTTATAAACAGCAAAATTCATAAACCTACCTCCCTAAAAACAGTATGAAGGTTAAAAGTTCCAAGTTCAAGTTGTAGGGTACCATCTTCAAGCCTTGAAAGATCTAATACATCATTTATTAAAGTAGCCAAGAGATTACTGCTCTTAAGAATTGTTTCAACCATCAGTCGCTGCTCCGGGGTCAACTCAGTTTCTTGCAGTAAAGAAGAAAGGGCAATGATTGCATGCATTGGAGTTCTCATCTCATGGTTCATAACAGACAGGAAATCATTACGAGCACGGATGGCTGTTTCTGCTTCTCTTCTGGCAAGGTCAAGCGCAATATTCTGCTCCATAAGAAGATCCCTTGCTCTCATTGACTCCTCTAAGATGGCAGCATGTGAAAGAGCAACAGCCACCTAGATAAATCATGAAATTCTATAAATAAGATCCCATAAATAATATCAAAAAACTTAATTTATGCACATGATTGTAATGTTGGACACATTCCCTCTCTCGTTAGCAAAGAAAACACATGATCAAGTTATTGGACATATTTTCTTCTCTTCATTCTTTTATAGGGTAAGATAAAAATATAAAGAGAACCAAGAGGACACACAATCTTGACTGGTCCATCACAAGCATTTTCTCAATAACTCAGTATACGTGTTAAAAATAATATACATAGGCATCAAAGTAAGGCATGTTACTAGAAGGAAATAGAAGAAATAGGTCCACAAGGTAAACAAGTTTTTAACCTGATCAGCAACCACTTCAACAAGTTCCAACTCATGGACATGCCACTGCCTTGCACTATCTGAGGGAAGCATCAAAACCATCAAAGCATAACGTTTTGTTGAAAGTTCTGGCCAATCATTAATTTGAAAATTTGATAGATGCAGGAGTGGAACGCGAACAGCAACCACTTCGCCTGGCATGTACTTTCCTGCAAGAGGCCTTAACCTAGCCACCGGACAATTTGGTGATATTTTTACTGCATGATTGCTGGTGAATACTTGACTGATCACAGGGAGATGGATGGGTACAGTATACCCAACAGGATTCTGTTGACGAAGCGTGTATGAGAGTTGAAGCTCTAAACCAGTTTGCGTTGGCATCCATAAGGCACACTCTTCCAGTGCCAAAGTTCTTCCCAATTCAACAAGGGTGGTCTTTAGTATGGTATGTCTATCCAGAGTGCTTCTGATCTCATGAGTCAACATCCTAACATGCCGACCAGTTTCTTCTTGTGTGCGGATCAGGCCCATTTCTCTATCAAGTTCTGCAGCCTTGTTTTTCAGAAATAGTTCTCTGGTTTTAACACTTAACAGATCAGGAATAATATGTACGAGCATAAGAGCTGTAGCACAAGACACAGCAGCAGTCAAAACCTTAGAGGTGGTCATTACTATTGCCACAGTTCTTGAATGCATGCTAAAAGTCCACAAGTTAATAAGATGTGTTGCTCCACACAAAACTATGAAAGCGCCAAACTGCACAAGAACCCATCTATATGGAAACAAAGCAGATTTCTTGACAAAGTAGATCAGCTCTAGAGGAATCGAAAAATAAGCAAGTGCAATGAAGAAATCCGAAATATATTGATACTTCATCAACAATTCATCAGGTGGCCATTGTGGCTCAAAGCAGTTGCAGGATTCCATCTTGATTGAACCACCTCAGCTGGTTACTAACTCCTTTACATGCCTGCAACACACGAGACAACAATTAAAACAATCCCCTTAAAAACACTTAAGAAACTGCAGAAACTCAATTTAACATCACTTAAAAGTAATCACTCGAGGACCAAATATAGAAACAGCAAGGCTATTAACCCTAATTCACAAGTTTATATGGTATTCAACAGAAGATATTTTGACCACACCAAACACATGCTCTCATAGCTTCAGTTTACAAAACCCCAACAAAGGGAGAAAGGAGGTACTTTCGCATTTTCATGAAAAAAATTCAAGCTTACTCTACTCAAATGATCTCGAAACCATACAATACAAGCTCAGATCAGCAGAACACATACACCCAAAACAAACTCTAATCCTTACCTTAATTTCTCTTCTCAAAATACATCAACAAGAACAAAAATAAACCAGATAATTGTTGCCGTTTCAAGTTCTAATACCATTTTTGGAAAAAAAAATTTTTAAAAAGGGGGAAAGATAATTAAAAAAAAAACTTAAATTTCAGTTATATAGCATAAAAAAAACGCAACTTGTACAAAAGCATTAACAAAAAGAATTAACGAGATTAAAAAAGAACAAAAAAATCCGTTTAAATTAAAAAAAAAAGTAATTCAAGATGGCAAAAACAAGCCTAAGACATCAAGAACCAAACAGAAATGAATCTACTTAAGATTACAAGTTCACAAAGAATCAAATTTTCTGGGCAAAAAAAAACCTTTAAGCTCGTGAACAATTCATGAGACGCATTTTGAGGATCTGCTATTGATTTGAGAAGGTCTCTTCTCTCTTTCCACCTTTTTTCTTACATGCGAGGCGAGTGACCTCCTTAGCTTTAAGCCTTCTAGTTTTTAAAAAAAAAAAAAAAAAATGACACCTAAGTAGAATTTCAGGTCTGTAATTTTTCTTCTATCACAGCTACTGGATCACCGTTGATCTAAACGATGATGGTCACAGTTGAGGCCCGTGACGTCTGTGACCTGGTTCACGAATGTGAACAAGCTGCCTGAAATCAAACAGTTGACGCTGGGTTGCTTAGTTTGGTCTGAAAAATAATTTAAATATGATTGGGTTTGGGAAATTTGGAAATAATGAATGATGATTTTGATAAGAGAAGGGAAGGTTCAATGGATGTGGCTGGAAGGTAATAAAGCTCAGGCCCCAATTGCCATGACCTTCGGACAATTATTATCGTAAAGTTTTAATAAGATCTTATTTTATTTTTATTTGTGTATTAAAAAAATATACTTAATTAATTCTTGGTAAACATTAAGATTGTATTGATATATATATATATTACGAAGACAAATAAAGTTTGGTATTATTGTATTGGATTTCTCAACCATTAAAATTTCAAAGGAAATCTTTTATTGACGTGTAGATTGAAGTTATGGGCAATAAAAAAATAAAAAAATTAAAATAATAGATTAATTCCTTAAAAACCCACAAAAACGTGATTTAAACAACTCTAAATCATATTCGAAACCCTCTAATTCTAGTGATTAGTCTATCCTAACCCTTAAACATAATGAATCATGCTAAAACCAATTCGACATGGTTTAATGAAAAATAAAAAATAAAAAAAAATATAAATATATATATATATATCTTACTCGTTAAGAGCACTTGAAGGCACGATTTAGGAGTTTTAGGTCATGTCTAGAGTTTTTTGATTATAGTGTGCAGCCTGTCTCCGCCATTAGAGGACATGATAGAGTTGGCCCAGCCCAGTCCAGCATTGTTCACTAGCATCTCTAACCTGTTATGTGCCCAGGAGAATTGGGCCTAAATCTGCTGGGCTTGAAGCATCTGATAAACAAAATTCGATGGGCTATAATCACTGTTATATGGCCGAGAGACGTGTTCTTTCTTAATGGACCACTTTGTCTGCCAAGGGCCCATTTACTGTAAACTTTGTCGCTCGTTTCTACCGAAATACTCGAGCCCGTAGAAACAGATCCAAACAGGACCACTTTATGGCCCTAGCTCAACCCACAAGGGTAGCCTTTTCCAAGTTGGGCCTTCCAAGTTCCACGTCTCTTTCTTTTGGTGCATGCCAAGGATTAAGGCAATATTCTTAAGACACAAACATCCTAAACCGAGTCGGATCCAATGATTAGAATCACACAAAAGATGCAATTTTATCGAATTATTCAAGCAAAGGTGAAATTTTGTTGGATTTACACATTTTCAAGTGTGATTTGGCCTAAATCACACTTAAAAGGATATGATCTTATTATATTACACTTATCTTTCTGTGATTTTGATCATATTGAATATTTATTTTCGACGAAAATTTATAGTTTAGAAATTTAACAGATAGAATTGTATTTTCCTCAAACCCGAGCTCGCTCAAGGGATAACCTAAAAAAAAATTTTATACTAAATTTAACGATATATTTATATTATTAGAAGACCGTCAAAATAATTATTACCTAGGGTTAGAAAAATTATTGAATCGATCCTGCTCAATCCTTGTGTGGGAACTATAATTTACTCCAACTATATATTACCAAATGATCTTAGATTATATTCTTCTTTCTCTTTACCGAAAAAGAGAATTTTTGGAGTTGGTTTTCATGGCCTATGACTGAATTATAGAAGACCAAAACTTCCACTCCCACTTTCTCATTGTAAACTTCTTACAAATTTCCACTCAAATTATTATGAAACACTGAGATAGTCAAGGTAGGCAAAAATCTATACAAGTCTCAAACATTCTATACGCCTACCCATGTATTATTTCTTTCCTTCTAAATTCAAACCCCTTATATATATATATATATATATATATAAAAGAATTGAATTATAAATTAAAGATAATTTTTTGGTATAATAGTCTATTTTTAATAGAATTAGTGTATTATTTTTTCTAAAATGTTCGGCCACGTGTACAAATAAAACAACATAAACTTCAGTTAAAGGCAAAGCAAAATCATAATGGTCAGTTCAAAAGTTGAGATGTGTTAAGTAGTTAAAACGCGGAGTCGGCAAGTGCTGGAAAAATGGGAATACACCACGTGGCATCAAATTAACGGCCTAATCAGGTTGGCGGGAGTGTCGATTAGGTTGGAAGGAAAATTAAGACTTGCCTTCCCATCCTTCTTTTGCAAAATCAAGAGCCTACCGTCCATGGATATTGACACCCATTATTATTATCATTATTTATTATGTGTCACTGTGTCTTGTTTTGGTGGTTCTTTTATCTCAGGAAATCATTTCTGGGGTTTTAAAAATCGAACTAGACCCATTGACCCGAGTAATTGGATTATTATTTGTAAAAAAAATAAAATAGTTCTAATTGGCTAAAAAATAATTCTAAGATTTAGATTGGATTAGACCATTCCAAGCATTCAGTTAAATGCAAACTTTTTTTTATATTATTATATTATAGTATAATGTAATATACGACAAAGTTTGAAAATAAAAAGGGATCCAATCCCATTAATTTGATGGCGTCTAAGGCTTCAATTGCTTGAAGAAAGAGTTTCTATAAGCATTATCATTGATCAATTTATGTTAATCTCTTTTACAGAGTAATTAGGGTTGAATTCAAATTCAATTGAATTCAAACTTAGCTCAACTTGAGTTTAATTTGACTCTATAAGAGTTTAGGTTTGAGTATATCAAATTCTACGTGTTTGAAGTAAGTTGAGCTTGAACTAGATTTATTAGACGTCTAAAATATTCAAAACGACGTTATTTTGATGCATATTTGTCAAAATGATATTGTTTTGATGTATATTAGTCAAAACAACATTGAATTAATTAATTAAAAAATTTTCATTTAACTATAAAGCTCACAAGCCAAGTTTGTTACAAGCTCGAACTCAAGTTTATAAATTCCAAACTTGAGCTCCTGAAAGGCAAAGTCATTTTGGATTTGTATGAGTTGAATTCGAGCTCAATCTTGATATAGCTTGACTCAAATTCAACCTTAAAAGTAACCATTAAGAAAGCTTAAAACACCCCAATTAAGATTACAATGATAAGGCATGCTATATTAAGTAATGTATGACCATATGAAACATAAAGAAAGATTTAATTTTTGTTTCCTTACTTATTGACTATTTGTATGTATCATGATGATGATGAAGTCATTTGTATTTTATTTGATTAATATGGTTAAGTATCATGTTACATCACAAAAATATTACTTTATGTGCTCTACTCATTAGTGATTATTGGTGCAAAAAATTAAACTAATGTAATTATGTGACTATCCACAGATATTATGTGAAAGGTGTAATTAGAATGCTACAAAAAGAGTTCATCTAACTAGCAAAAATAATGAAAAGGCAAGAGTTTTTTTAAGTGGTTTGGTTGTTTAAGCAAATCCTATATAAAAAAACTTATCTTTGGTAGTGTTATTTACTCTTTTTTTACAATGTGTTCATTGGGAACACTTATAAAGAGTGAATAAGAGTCTGTTGGAGAGATTTTAAAGAATGTAATTTGTGTGAGCTTAAGAGGATACTAGTGAGCTAACAATAAATCTCATAGTGAAAGCTAGTAGTTCCCAAAGAGCAAGAAACTCTTTCCTCCTTCTTGAAAAGGTGATCCCCCCTTCTTTTCCTTACCTCTATCTTTTAAGTCTAAAAGAAGGGGTATCATCATAATTACTAAGATGTTGGAGGTTTATACTACAAATAACATTGATGATACATGTATTCTATAGATTGTGGGAAATGAAATGGTTATATTATTTTCAATGTGATGTCATAATCATGAGTTTGTTATAATGATGTTTACATCTTGATGTTTGTTCTAGTGGTCGCCAATGCGTTTCCCCTAAATGGGATACATATGGCTTAGCTTGGGTGGTCAAACCCTTTTCATACATAAGATGAACTAACTTTACCCATAATGTTCCACTATGCCATGCCTAGCGAAAATGGTTTACCATTCTTCACATGATTGAAGATTTCTTGCGATACAACAAAAGGAGAGCCATTGATCCAAAGTAGGGTTGGTCCAATCCTTATAGATAGTGTGATGAAAGTCAAGATGTGTAACATCTTTAAAGAAGTAAGGCAATGTTTGATTGAGATGAAGGGTCAAGTAGATGTCCTAAAGTTGAAGCATGCTATAGAAGTAACTATTTTAAGAAGGGACAATCTAGTTGAGTTCAAGTCCTTTGAAATCAAGCTAGAGCAAACACAGGATGATAAGGATTGCCAAAGAAAAGTGAAGTAGACCATATCGTGTTTACACAAGATCTTTACTTTTCCAAAAAGCATAATAAGGCTTTTCTAATTACCAAACTAAAGAGAGGATAACAATTAAGGGAGAAACTAAGGGCAATAGAGACAAAGTTGGCACTGTTGAGATGACAAACCAACTTATTGTAAGGTGCTGTTTGGAAAAGTGGAAATTGGGTCATTCTATATACAGGGTTTGGTTAAATTGATTTGACATGTCCCAAGTCTAATTAGGTTCTCTCATTAACAATTGGCAGGATGACTACAACCTACAATCCAAATTATTCTCAACCTATTATCTATCACTTTTTCCTCTAATTATTTGGAAATAACACTATTTTTATTATGAAGAATCTGATCCAAACTGATTTTATTACAGACTGTCAATCATACTGAATCAGTAAATTTTGGGTAAACATAACGTTACAATTATATTTTACCAATTAAAATTCAGGAATTTAATTTTAAATTAACTCTATAATAATTTGAATCCTTGTCATTGTAGCGAGAAGACTAAACCAAGTTATCACCCAGGCAACCCCATGAGGGTAAAACAACACCATTTGGTCTTGATAATATTACAAATTACACCTCAAACTCTCAAAATTCAAATAGATTGACATAATGTCATCATCTTTCTAAAACTTTTTTCACATAAACTTGACACATGAGAAGATGACATGACAGAGAGAGCACATGGAGTTCCTTGATGAAATTCTAGAGTCAAATGTTAGGTACATTATCCCTCTCTTCTCAGAAGTGAGATGACTTAAAAGAAAGAAAATCCAACTCCTCAATTTTTATACCAGAAGCTTTCCATTCCCATTCGTAGCCAAGTTCTTCTTTTCCACTTCTTCCTCTTTGTTCCACGCATCCCCTTTTTTTGCATATATAGATTTCAATAAAAAAAATATGGAATTTGCTATTTCAATGGTGAATAATGCAGCCACGCAGAACTGTTTCTCTTTATTTGTAAAGAACATAATAAATCTGCAACTATCAAAGGGCTAAAAATTCGATCAATGTATCTAGAAGAAAAATGTAAATATATAACTCCTGAAAATGAAAAAAATATATAAAATAATGGGGATTTACGTTAGATTCTTTTAAATCACTTCATTCTATATATATATATTTTATATTTTGACCTAATTATTATTCTAGCTTAGTTATATATATAAAGATTCTTCATGCATGCATGCAGAAAGAATCCAAGAAGAGGAGCAGGATGAGGGTCGATCAGATTTGGTTTCTTGAATCACGGAGCCTTTTCTGCATAAAAAACAACGCTTAATTATTAATTAGGAAATACTAATTAGTGATAGGTTCGTTGGTCTTGGGCGGTCGGCAGTTTTTTCTGGTAAAGTCGGTTGCTGCATCAATCCAATCTAATCCAATTGTGCATTTTTAATTATTCTTTGCCTTCACCAATGGAGGTACTCAAGCTCCATGCTGTTCCACCTTAAATTTATTATATTTAGCTCAATTCCACAATACCCAATAACTATTTCCCACCGTTCTCTACTTCTGCATCACCTTCAACTTCGACAAATCTTTATGGTAAAAAAATGAAGATATATATATATATATATATATATAGTTAAGAGTAAAATTATTATTTATTTATTCTCTTAAGAACCTAAGTGATATTAACTTTGTTATATAATAAAAATATATTTTCAATTATTAAAATTACTTTTTAAAATAATTTTTTCCAACTTGACATTTTATCGAAGTTTGAGTGGGAAATAGTCCTTCCTCCCTTTGAGAATTGAACAACTGATTAATTTAGTTTTTGAAGATCAGTCTTCGGAAATGATCAAATGATTTAGAGATAACAAACATGTGCAACCATGTGACTTTAAGACATTTGGGAAAGCTCAAATCTTTTGCACCAGACCTTTCTCTCAATCCTATTGTGAATTTTAAACAGAATATTACGAGACATATGTTTCCCAAATTCGATCAATCATATCAGAAAATTAATGAGAACTCACATGCTTTCCATGTGCCATATCCAAACAAAGATAGACATAACAGAGTTCTCAATTTCCTAATCATTTTTCAAATTAATATCAACCTCAATCAATTAAATTAACCCACAAATTTTATTTAATTAATTAAACTCTATTACACCACTAATTATCCTGTGATCTTCCACTTCTCATGGATCACAACACACAAGCTATAACTACTTTGACACTTGATTATTGTTGCACACCCACTATTCGTTAAAATTTGAAATTATCAGATTTGGTGTTATGATTATTTTTATTATTTATCCAATCATGCATGTGGTATGTACTATTTGATGTCTGAATAGATTTTAACTATTATTGAGTGTTTTTTTATTTAATTTATAAATAAGACATTTAATAGTAATCAATAAGTAGTGAACAAAGGTTATTTTAGTCCACAACCCATAGGACAGGTTTTGAGTAGAACATCTTTCCTTTCTATAAACCACAAAATAGGAAATAAGAAACCAAACCCGTTATAATGATAACAATCATTTAACATTAAATAATTGTTTTCTATTATTAGAGAATTATCCTCAATTCCAACAATTATAATTGAAATCCAATTACTCTCCTATTATATCAAAATCATGACAACACTGATTAAAATATTAACTACTATACTACCTTAAATAGTTATTGATGCAACTTTAAATTATAATACTATAAATTATGAATCGTGGGAAAGGGAGGACATGCTGACACTTGACAACACACTTAATTATACTAAACATACAATGGTTTCTTTGTATTATTTTCTACTTTATAATTTCACATTACAGAGATATCAGTAACATTGTAGACATAGACTATTAAAGTTTCTAACCAAACCTCATAAAAACTGACTATCCATTGTTTACTGTCTTGTGTATCCTTGCATTTAAGTCCATCTGATTCAGCCATTTTTTTTGTTGGCGCAAACTTCCACACCAACACCTTTATATAAATAAAACTTGAAAGTAAGCTTTAGAGGATATATGAGTGACCAAAAGAGATGTTGACAAGCAAGAGAAATTATTAGTGGGTAGAGAGAAAAAGAAAACTATAGAGATTCAATTGAAGGAGAAGAGAAATGAAAAAGGTTGTTCAAACCAAGAAAGCTTGGCTAAAGCAATTATTGTCTTCTTCTTCTTTTTCTTGTATACACTTACATTTGTGTGTGTTGAACATTCCTCTTGTGTCTCTCATTTATAACCTTTCTGGTGGTTATGAGATGAACATAAAAAAAATCTTGTGGTTACTTTCTCTTTGTGAGTTTCTAATAGGAAGCAAACAATCTTTGGGCAAAAGAGTATAAATAAGAGTCGAATTTTGTGTGAAAAGATAAATTGAGATTTCTCTCCCTATGTTCTTGTTGTATTTGTGTTATCTGGTAATAATGTTGTGAACTCTAGTTTGTTACAGAGAGACTTTTGGTTGTAAACTTATTTTGATATAGTGGAGGATTGTTCTCTTATGGTTTTTTCATCTCCTTACATTAAGAAGATTTTTCTACATAAATTCGATGTGTGTTCCTTATTATGGTTTGGTTTCCATTGTTTGTATCTACATGTTTTTTGTGGAACTCTTATGAAATTGTCATTTGATTGAGTTGGGAAATCTTGTCAAAAGATCTAAAAAGGTATTTTCCATTACAATCTAGTATCGAAGCATGTTTTATAGTTTTTCTTTGCCTTGTGTGTTAAATATGGAAGCTAATATATGCATGATGATAAATGTAAATGGTTAAAATAACCATACATGGAAAGGGAAGATGGAAGGTCTACTCTATATGAAGGATTATTATCTATTGATGTTTACTATTGAGAAACTAGATATGAAAATTGATGTAGAATAGACCTTGTTTCATAAACAAGTTTATGGGTACAACAAACAATCGGCACATTATAATGGTTTGAACCATATGTGTGAAGAGATTAATGCTTGTACTCTATGGGACAAACTAGAAGAGCTTTATGCTAAAAAAAAAAAAAAAAAACTATTTTTAATTAAATAGATGATGACCTTCATGCATTAAGACAGAGCCTCCATGAAAGATCATTTGAATACATTATAAGGGATTATAAATAAGTTAGCTGGAATAGGAATCCCATATGATGATGCAATAAAAAGGATTATAAATAAGGTGTCAAATCTTTGTGTCTCACTAAGCATGGTCAACACATGTTTATATTTCATATTTTGTATGGATTATTCATGATTTGATTTTTAGTACTGAGTTTATAGTTACAAACAAATTTACAAATATGGCCTACGTGCTAAACTTAATAGTTTTTATATGACTTTATTTGTATGAACATTATATACATGAGTTATTATGTAAAGCATTTATGTGGTCTTAAAGGGTCAATTCATCCTTAAACATGGGTTAAAACAAGTTAGAAGGCAAGTTAAGAAAAGTTTAAGAATTAAGCGAGTTTAAGTTAAGATGTCGCTCGAGAGTAAAATATTAAAGAGTTAAGATCAATAATTATTTGGCTTATTGAGTGTTTATCACTCATTCTCCTTACCTTTATTTTGCAGCTGCTATCAGATAGCCTAATCAACATAGAGGTGACTAGCCATGTAGGGACTAGCATTGCTTTTATATATTTTTACTGGTTTGCTCATTTATATAGACTATGCTCTTCAAATTTTTGAATACTAAGTTGATATAATAAATGATGTGTGATTTTTGAAGTTTTATGATGATTTATAATATGGATGTTTTCTTCAGCCAAGAAATTTATCATGAGTTTTTTTTTTTTTTTTTAACTTTTAAGTAAGTTAAGTCAACATGCCTATTTATATTATGCGGATAAAGATAAATGTTACAAAAGCTAGATTTCATGTGAGAGGAAATACTAAAATTTCTCTCCTTATGTTCTTGTTATATTTGTGATTCTATCTTGTTAGAGAAAAAGTTTTGATTGTAAACTTTTTTTGAAATAGACAAAAGTAAATTCGATTTATACTTCATTATAGTTTGATCTCCATTTTTTTCTGGTTGCATCCTCCTTAATAGAACTTTTGTGAAATTGTCCCTTAAATGTTTTGAGAGAATATATATATATATATGCAAATTGATTGAAAACGAATACATATGTAAATAAAATTGAAAGAAGAAATAGTGAGAAATAACGAGCAAGTTGAGGGGTAGCCTTACGATGTTGGAAACAGCAGAACGTTGGAATTTAGGAACAATAATAGGTGGGTCGGTTAATGGCTCCAGGAAAATTTGCTTTTTGGCTCAAATATTAGAAAGTGCCATAATTATATTTGTCTCTGTAACTATATATTCACACACACACACATACGTATCTGCATATACATAGTGCGTGGCTCTGTTTTCCAGTATGCATTTGCATGGTAAAGTGATTCCTACGTCCAAATTATTCTACTTTATTGTAAGGTATGTTAACTGAGATATACGTATTATACCCTTTATACATACATGGACCATACTTCAGAATAATTAAAAAGAACAAAAAAACTTGATTGAGATAAGTGTCTTAAATATTAGAATAATATATATAACTGAGAAGATGGATCCTAGAGTTTCAGAATCCATAAAAAGCATATTCCCCCATGATTTTTTCAATGACCCAAAGGAGAAGTTAAGATGAACTTTAAACCTCAAAATATTTCGTTCGAAGTATGTAAATATAAAGTTTATGCTTGATTATATAACTAACATGATAGTTGTTATATGTTGAGATTATATGAACTTCTTTTATTCGTGAAAAAAGAGGAAACATATCAGATTAAGGGGTAGACATATTAAGAATAGATATTAGTTTTAATTATGATATATAACTAATAAGAATCGATGTTTTTAGATGCATGATAAAATCTTCTTGACATTACAATAGAGATTAATTATATACTTCATTCTATATTAATATTTTGACAAATCATGATTAAATATTAGGTTAATATTTGATTATTCTAATAATCTATTTTTTAGAACACTTTGTTTGGTTCTTAATTAATAAAAAATTTTGATATTATTTTATTATAAAAGTAATTTGATAAAATTACTTTTATTGACATAAATGTTTTTGATTCAATTAAGATAATATCAAAGTCTAGAAGTCTATTATGACTACTTTACTCATATAAAATTTAAGAGAAAATTACCTTTGTATTTAATTAAGATTACAAACCACTCATCCTATCATCCATATCACAATTAACCACCACGTGTTGACACTAACACAATCATATTATCGTCACTATTACCCCTATTCTATGACACATTGTTGCCAACACCTTTAGATCTTGATAGACAAAACTTAGATTTTGACAATTTTGTTCGAGATTAAGGAAATGATTGCTTACAAATATGAAAAAAGTCGCCTCCAGATCTAGAAGAAACTGTCTCTACCTTGGCCAACTCCCTCTCCCCTTGTTTGATTCGTTAATTAATAAAAAAATTTTGATATTATTTTATTACCAAAATGACTTGGTAAGATTACCTTCATTTTAGTTATTAAAAGTTTTTCAAAATAACTTAATTTTATTATAATTTTTTAAGACGAAAATGTTCTTGATTCAATTAAGATAATAGCAAAACTTAAAAGTCTATTATGACTATTTTACTCATATAAATTTTATGGCAAAAATACCCCTTCTATTCAATTAAGATTGCAAGCCACCCAACCCACCATGCACATCACCATCGATGTTTGACACCAACATAATCGCATTATCACCACCGTTATTTCATTCCACCACATTTATTGTTGCCAACACCTTTGGATCTCAATAGACAAAACTTTAGATCTTAACAATTTTGTTCAAAATCTAGAAAACAATCACTTGCAAATATGGAAGCAATCACCTCTAGATCTAGAAGCAACTGCCTCTATATCGTCTCTAGATATAATTGAGGTAATTAAACTCACTCTTCGTTAGTGACATATATATATATATATATATATCGTATTTGTTTTAATCAAATAAAATTTAGATCTAATGACAAATATACGTTGGATTGAAAATCATGTTTATTAAATCATTTTTAATCCCTTAATTAGGGTCATAATAATCCCATATATCATAATCAAATATGGTAGAGGTCATGCATCACATTAGGGAGACTAATCCCACTTCTAAAAATAAGTTAAAAATTGAAGTAGAAAGATCATGAAGGGAGGAGATGGTTGTTTCCCCATGATTGGTACTTAACTAAAGCTTGTTTATACTAATTAAGTAAACAAATGAGAGATGAAAGAAGGAATCTTTGCCTAAAAAATGGGCACAATTGTCGTTTGTGAGGAGGAAAATCTAATTACAGGAGATTTGCCAACTAATGACAATGTGAAGCATGCCTTTGCATACCTCTCTCCTGTCTCCCAATCGAGGAGTAAGCCATTAATTTAATGAGGGAAGATTCTAAGTTTATATATAATATCTAGTGAAAGATCATGTAATTATGTTATATTTATTTACTATCAGTAACTGGGGTGCTTACTATCATTTTCCAAAAGCATATTTTATATGTTTTTGGAATGATTAATTTTATTGTCTTGTATATTTGATATGATTTAACTTTAAGAGAAACAGTAGAATAATCATATGTCACTTACCGTATTGAAGGTATATTTGTAATTTGCTCAAAATGATTATTTTCGTCTTTTGTCATCAAGATATTTTATAATCAACAAGATCTTTTTAGTTGAGGCTATTTTTGTCATTTCTGCCAAAACCAATCCTAAGTATATAAATCACCTTTTTGTCGGTTTGTTCATTCGATACACACACCACTTTATTTCTGAAAACAATTTCGATTTGATAAATATCTGATAAGATCTTTCTTATTACTTTGTAACGATTGTAAACCTTGAATACAAAATTTGTTTTGAGTATGATTGATGATAGTGTGATCTATAATCTTAAAAAGGAAAAAAAAAAAAAAAAACTCCAATACAATGGATTTGATTGAAAGCAAAACATTTGCTATAGATATAGAGTTTCTTTTTGAATCTTGAAACACATAAATCTTGTGTTTTATTTTTTCACTTTTTCGGTTATGCTCTTGTTGTTATATTGATATATCGAAATCACAGTTTCGATCCAAAATACAATAAACCCGATTGAAACATATTTATACGTTTGTAATGTATTGTGTATTGTCTTTTCTTCTATTCTTTTCGAAAGTTTTGATTATTATTTATAACTATTGTTTTGATAACAAAAAAAAGTTCATTAGTATAATATAAGAGAAACAGATACCCTTTTTTTTTCCTCTATATAATGAGTAGTATTTGTAAACATTGGGACCGAAAAGAGCGTGTGGGGCACATGACGTGAAATAGATTTGAGAAGTGAATCAAAGCAAAACCAAACCAACAAACAACAAGTGCCACGTGTACATCATATGCTTCTGAATCAACGCGGGATTACAAAACCTAACTAAACGTGTTCTCGACACCAATAGGCCATCCCCAACCCCAATTCCTCCACTCTGATTCGAATGAAAAATAATAAGTCTTTCGAAAATAATGTTTTAAAATTATTACATTTGATGTATGATTTTCGATACATTTCGAATTATTATATTTAGAATAGTTTAGGAACTTTCTCTCTGGTTTGGCTGAAAATACCGTCCAAATCCCGTTTGGTTTTGAAGAAAATATGTAAAGAATGTGAAAGCGAAAGAGAGAGGATTTGTGTTCGTGTCGAGTTTCTAAGCGATCTGGTGTCTCATCCCCCACAATCCTTCCTTCCAATCAAACAAACACGTTGTCTGGTGTCCATGGTGGACCTCCTTTTCTCCTCCTTTCTCTCCATATATACTCCTCTGTGCCTTCCTCGACATTCAACACTCAACACTCCATTTCTCTCGAATTGGAAGAAAAACATCACCCACATTACAAATCTCACTTGTTGTCCGAATCGAATTCTAAGTTTATCGAAAATAGATAACCATGGCGGCAGCAGCAGCAGCGGCGGCGGCAATATGCTCTTGGGTGGCTAAACCTCAGTCTTCTTCTTCTTCATTGGAACACTCTTGCACTTCTAAAAGGCCTAACTGTAACATCAATTGTTCACTTCAAACTCCTTCGACTCTTCATTTGCCAAAAGAATCTCCCACTTATTCTCCATCGAAACAGTCTAAAGATAACCCTAATTCTCTTTCTGTAACTACTTCTTCGTCTTCTTCTTCGTCTTCTTCGAATACTTTTCCTCAAAACTGGAACTTGTTTCAAAGAGCTGCGGCTTCGGCATTTGATGCCATAGAAAATGCCTTGGTTTCCCACGAGCGTCAACACCCACTTCCCAAAACAGCTGACCCACGAGTCCAAATATCTGGGAACTTCGCCCCTGTCCCGGAGAAGCCTGTCTCTCACTCCCTAGCGGTCACCGGAAAAATCCCAGATTGCATTCAAGGTGTCTATGTCCGAAACGGAGCTAATCCTCTCCACGAACCGGTCGCTGGCCACCACTTGTTCGACGGAGACGGCATGGTTCACGCAGTTCTCTTCAATAAGCATTCCATTAGCTACGCCTGTAGGTTCACTGAAACCAACCGCTTTGTTCAAGAACGTACTTTAGGCCGCCCGATGTTCCCCAAAGCCATTGGGGAACTCCACGGCCACTCAGGCGTAGCAAGATTGCTACTTTTCTATGGTAGAGCTTTATTTGGCATTGTTGATCCCAGCCACGGCTCCGGTTGTGCCAACGCCGGACTTGTTTACTTTAACAACCGTCTTTTAGCCATGTCTGAAGACGATTTACCTTACCATGTTCGCATCACTTCTTCCGGTGATCTCAAAACGGTGGGTCGTTTTGACTTCGACGGTCAGCTTAATTCAACGATGATAGCTCACCCGAAAGTTGATCCTATTTCGGGAGAATTGTTCGCTCTTAGCTATGATGTTGTTCAGAAGCCTTACTTGAAGTACTTTCGTTTCTCTCCCGACGGCTCCAAGTCTCCGGATGTTGAGATTCCTATCGATGAACCAACAATGATGCATGATTTCGCCATCACAGAGAATTTCGTTGTGGTTCCTGATCAACAAGTCGTGTTTAAACTCCCGGAAATGATTCGCGGTGGCTCCCCGGTTATCTATGATAAGAACAAGATATCAAGGTTCGGGATTTTAGACAAAAATGCCAGTGATGCTTCGGAGATTAAGTGGATCGAAGCTCCAGATTGCTTTTGTTTCCATCTATGGAATGCTTGGGAGGAGCGTGAAACTGATGAAGTTGTTGTAATCGGTTCATGTATGACTCCTCCGGATTCCATTTTCAATGAATGTGATGAGAATTTGAGGAGTGTTTTGTCTGAAATTAGACTCAATCTAAAGACGGGTGACTCCATCCGCCGCCCGATAATTTCCGAGGCAGAACAAGTCAATTTAGAAGCCGGAATGGTTAACCGGAACTTGCTTGGAAGAAAAACCCGGTTTGCATATTTAGCCCTGGCTGAGCCATGGCCTAAAGTCTCAGGCTTTGCAAAAGTTGATCTTTCCACGGGAGAGGTCCACAAATACATATATGGCGACCAAAGGTACGGCGGCGAGCCTCTCTTCTTCCCAAGAGGGTCTAATTCAGAGAATGAAGACGATGGTTACATCCTCGCCTTTGTTCATGACGAAAGGGAGTGGAAATCCGAGCTGCAAATCGTTAACGCCATGACTTTGAAGCTCGAAGCCACAGTTAAGCTTCCATCTCGAGTTCCTTACGGCTTTCATGGCACTTTCATTAGTGCCAAAGATTTGGAGGAACAAGTCTAACTTGAAGTTTGTAGAGTTTTAGTATATGAAAGGAGAGAGATTTACCAGAGGGATGCACTCATATACATCCCCGGAATCTTTTTAGTTTTTTCTTTCTTTCTTTCTTTCTTTCTTTTTGTTATTTAACAGTGAGAGGTCTTGAGAAACCATCCTGTAGCTTTTCGGTGAGGCTAGAATTGAAGCTCAGCTGGTTTCTGCATATTCTTTCACACTACTTGTGCATGAATACATATAAAATACAGCGAAAATGACAGTAATATTTTGTATCTCCATCTTCATGTTCTGTATCTCTCTGTTCTCTCTGTGTAAATATATACATAATGGTATTTGAATAATTGTCAAACCTGGGACCAATGCTATTCGAGATATGGATTTGATCTGAGTTACTTGACAGTTGGTCCATTTCAAGAATTTGAGAGTAATAACAATAAAGAAATAAGATTGAAGCACGTAGACACGGAAAGGGCCTGGTATCCCTTATTTCATTAATATTGCCAATTGGGAAATGAAAAATGGCAACATTTGATAGCCAATGGCGCCATGATGAAACATCATGGAACCTCCATGTCCATCACCTTAAAGGTAAAGACAATCAGCGAAATATTTCAGTTGGTGCTTAAAGGGCGCGATTTGACTCCATAGAAGTTGATAGAATTAAGTCAACTTTGCAAAGTTTCTTTCAACTGTGGAATTTGATATGCAGTTGGGTCAGCAATCACACAGTTGCCAACAGTGTTGTTGGTGGCAGGAGGGTCCATTCTATTAGGCCTTGAGGATTCGAATAACCTCACTCATGGTCCTGTTTTGATTTTTTTTTTTTTTTTAAATTTATGTCAACAAGGAATGTGCTTTCTATGAGCTTCTAATCCAACCTGTGCTTTCTCTCAGACTTTGTCGACTGTCACACCTTCATCCACTTGCATTGCATTTACCATAATTCCAATATTCTCGAAGGTTTTTCACGGCGTTCGTTGGAAGAAAATTAAAACCCGTGAAGCATTATTAATGAAACTTGTTCAGTAGAGTTTCTTGGATATGAAATGAAAATGAAATGTCAGATGTCTTTCGCCCCTTCTTGTCTAGCAGACTCACGCCGACGGTTCATAGTGGTTCCCAGTTTCAGAAAATTCCAACCATTTCGTTATCATCTTTTACCTGCCCCGCGTAGGATTGATTCATAATAGGAGGACTAAAAAAAATGTCACATCTCAGTCTATGAATTATTCCTCCGAATTATATAACTCTTTTATTAAAAAATAATAAAAAATATAGATTTAAATAGCATTTAAAACTATCTTCTTTTCCCACTTTGGAAACCAAATGTTATAAATAAGTTCAAAATATATATAAAACTCGATCGATAAACTTTAGCTAAGTATCTCTCCAATCATATTCTAACTTTTAGAGTTAATAATTGGAATGATTCCATCAACAAAAAAATTAATCAAGTTATCACTCAGACAATTTCGGACATATTAAAAATTATATGTTTTGAACTTGTATGAGAAGGGACGGGCATAAATGATCATCTTTGAGGAGGTACTTGGAAGAAGTTTGTTTCCAGAATCACAGAAATAACCCATTTACGCAACATATTTCTTTCCCATTAATTCAGGATTTTCCTTGGAACAGTTGGACTCAGCTTAGGAGCCCTGGAACTGGGGGAAAAATATACAAGAAATCTAGGAGACAGGCGTCAACATTAATGATGTAGATTTATGAAAATGGGTGGTCTGCAATATCTTTGAACTTTCAAAATCTAGCAGCAGCAGCCTGAGATTTCCACTGTCAAGCGTACGAATTTGTATGGCGTGCACTCTTCTTCTTCATATTCTGTGTGGTGTAGAGCTTTCCCGACTATTTCGGGTCAACCAAGTTTCTTCAACAACAATAATTGATGCTCATTAGATATTTAGTGTCTCTATTTTTGCGCATACTTTGCTCAAGGCTTTGAAAAGGTGAGTGACAGATGCTGCAATCCGTCAGCTTTACCTCATCAAACTACCGAGAAATTTCCAGAGCCAAGCTTTTGACCACAAAAGTCTTCATATAGTAGTGTCTTTTTCTAAGGTTTGCATATGAAACAACATGCAGTATTTGTACTAAAAGTATGAAGATGCTTAACCAAATTGTGGTCAATATTTCTCCATGGATTCAGCAGAAACTGATGAATCAGAAGCAGTGTAAATATATAGATATATATAAAATACCTTTCGCAGGATATAATGTGAATGAATGATGATATTCATGTTCTGGCTCTCACATCCACAGCTCTCTTAAGAGAGAATCAAAGTATTTTTGGCCCACAGGACCATTTAAACTAAAGCTTGCTTCCAGGAAACTTCTCAACCATTAAAATCACTTGAGCAATGAGCACTGAAGAAGACCAGCTGCTTTCAGCCAGAAAATTACATCTGAAAGCTGCAAAGAATCCACAGAAAAAGATTAACAAAGGAGACAAACAGTGATATGTACGTGTCATTGGAAGGAAAAAGGGTCGGTTTGGAAGGACTATACACCGAATCTATGCAATATTGAAAGAGAAACTTTTGAGTCAAGTGCTACGTGTTTAAGTCCTAGTGATTGATCGAAACCCGACTCAGCTTTTGCTTATGTTTGAGTGAATAACATTTTCCCACCCAAGGTTTGGTCTTAGAGAACTCTTCTACACCTAAAGTGCATTACATAATATTTTTTACCCAAAATCAAGCATAACTATTTTTTTTAACCTAAAATCAAAATTTATTAATTAAAAAACAATACTAAAAAAATGAAATTATAATTTTATTTCTACTATTTCATCTTTTTAAATAATCATATAATTTTATATTAACAAAACTTAATAATAAACCCTTTAAATATCCAAATTAGATTAGAAATCACTTTTTTCATTTATTTCACCTTTTGTTTTCGTTTTTTTTATAGAAATAGATGTACTTGTTATATCATCATAAAATATAGGGCAAGTTGTAATATTAAAAATGTTACGGTTTGTTTTTAAATTTTTAAGAGTTATTAAAAATTCAAAACCAACTGAGGGTTTTTTTAAAAATTTTAAAATATTAGTTTGCCATCAATATTTTTTAAAATAACAATTACACATTTAAAATTTTAAATAAAAAATATTAAATCATAAATATAAATATTATATTATAACTATTTACGTCATGTAACAGTTACAAAATGTATAAAAATTTAAAAAATTTTCAAAAATTGATTTATAAATTAAAAAAAAATTAAATTATCGTATTTAAAATGTGTGAAGTCTAATAGAAACACAATTGCTTTTTTTTTTTTTTATTATCCAAATCAATAAATGAAAAAAATTACTATTGTACCTATATGTTATAAGTTTTTTTTAACAGAATTTTATTTTGAATAGAAAAATGTTATTTATTTAACCAAGGGTGTAAACAGTGTTTTTTAGCCAAACCTTAGGTGGGAACATGTTATTTTACTCCTTAGATTTTGATGACTTCATGGCTTGCCTCAGTCACATGACGATAATTCCAACTTCCAAGAAAGATAATAATCTCTTCACGCAACAAAAATAGCAACCCTGCATGCACTTCCCCCCTTTCTTATAATTGAATTGATTCATTCACATCAGTCTCAGAAATGAAATTTTGGACCCAATCATACATAAGTAGTCCACTTTTTACTGTAAGATTCATGGACACACACAATCATAGCTTAAATTATCATAGCCATGGTGGTAAATATATTTTCTCATCAAATTCTAAATTATTGGTCCCTTTCTGTGCCCATAAACTCAAATCATTTTTTATGGGTATTTTCTTTTCTTTCTTTTTGTTGCTTCATCTGTAGGGAGTTAGGTTTAGCTGGTTTTGGATCAGCTGCAATGAATAGCTATCTGTTTTCAGGGCCAAGCATTAGTCCTCCAAAATTAGACTTCACCGGGATCTCTTGCTGACAATCCTTCTACATACAAGAACAAAACTGCATCTCAAACAATAATATCAAAACCTGCCTCTTCAAGAATTTCAGTCGGTAACCGGCAGCCATGGGAACCACCTAGCTGCCATGGGAAGATAATGGCACATCAGCAGATCACCTAGTCTGTATATCTTGAAAAATTATTCAAAAGGATAAGAGTGCAGGTCAAGTTTTCTTTGTTTCAGAACTAAAATTTGGGCTTTCTTCTACCTCATTCACAAAGATGTTTTAGAAAATGTTCTTGCAAAATCCTTTAGGGAAAAGTAAGTCAATGAGTTCTCTATTCAAGAAATAACTGTTTCTGTTACAAGAAAATTGCAGAAAATTAATGAAAGAGGAAATCAAACAGTTCTAGGCTTTAACATTTCAGGCAAAATTTGAATCCCAGCAAAACTCAAAATAAAGTAATATGATAACTAAATTTAATTTTATCAATTCCAAACAGGATAACGCTGGCATAGAACAAAAGGCAGAACAACTGACAACATACCTGTCCCATTCACAATTAAACAATAATTTTCAGCAGTACTAAATTCCTGATCCTCCTCCATAGGTACATCTGGAATATCAAACCTGCATTTCTCAATTGTTGTATTGATCACAGAAACAGGTCTTGGTGGGAGAAGTCAAGGAATCCACATTTTGAATATAACCAGGAAAAAAAAATGAAATGTATCATGATGAATCATGGCTAACTTCCATTCTTGACGTCTGACCCATTCATGCTGAAAACTATCGAAAACCTAAAATATGGAATGTGTTCATGCAGCAAACATATGATTCAATCTACATGTATGATTGCTAGCTTTACAAATAATATAAGTTTAATTACCAACTTTTAAAAACTAGAGTCATTCATAAGTCTTTAATATCAAGTTCATTTTTGGCAGGCATCAGGAATTCTGTTTCTCAACCAATGTTTACTGACATTTCTAATAATCACACAGAAGAAACATATCTAAATCATGAGTATCTATATATAGAAAGATACAAGTATTGAAGGCGGTATTACACCATTAACTAAGTATATTTTATTACCCTTCCCACAAGATGTCAAACTTCTTCCATGATGTATTTCTTCAAGACACAGGTAATTCCTAGCTTGAAACAAATACTGCAATTATCCTATAAAACATGAATACATATAACATTCCTACACAAAACCAAACCTTAACACTTGAAACTCAAAAGTTCTAACAAGATTTTGCAATTTTTTTTTTTTTTCATTTTTCGAATTGGAAGAACCGAGAGGTATGAAGATCATGACCAATTCATAATACGTACATAACATCCCAAGATTTAAAACATGAAAATTTCCGTTAATGTCAAACAAGAAAAAAAAAAAAAACCAGTGAGGCAACAATCCGTAAGCAAGAGTATATGATATTCACAAACAACCATAAGAATATTGTTGGCAATATGAAGTTTTTGCAAAGCAAAGGACATAAATCACCACAAGATTGTTCTCCTCACCATGAATGCGGCTACTATCAAGCTCCCTGATAATGTCAGGACAAACTTAATATATGCAGGGAGCAAAGTCACAATCTGCTGAACTTATTTTAAATAAACCAGGAGTTCCAAGACAGATAAGAAAGAGAGAGATAATGAGACAATTAGATGGTAAGGCTAATGCCTTACTAATTTATGTTTTTGCCTATTTATTAGAATTCTAAGGTCATCTTTATCCTCCATCAGCACTCATTCTTGCACCTGCCAAAAAAATCCACACAGAAAGTCTATCAGAAAAAAAGCCTTCCACACACATTTATAAAGATAATTAAAAGCAAAATAGCATATATAGCTTAAAGTACAATAGAAAAACTTTATAGGGAGTGAGAATATTAATCATGTACAGGACAGCGGTATTAAAAGCTCGATTAATAGGCTAATAATGTTTCAATGCGTATGACTATGAACACCAAACCAGTCAACACTGAATGATCGTTTCCTAAGGCATTTTACATCCTTATTTTTCTTCCATTCTGAACTCTAAAATGCAAACATCTCTAAATTCTTTTGTGGTTAACAACCATTTGAATGAATGTGAAACAAATAGAAGAAAATGGAAAAACTAGATTTTTTTTTTAATAAGAAAGTAACAGAAGCGGAACAAAAATCTTATTGAAATACTTGCTAACCTCTGCACAAACACAACTGACAGGTGCCAAATTGCAGGTATTACCCGTGTATCTGTTACGTTCAAGAGAAGAAAAAAAAGCAAGAAGAATAATTGAAGGCTTATGGAGAGTGAAGATCAGATGACAAGTGGAAGGCCAAATTTATTTCTCTTTTATATTCAGTCACATTTTTATTCAATTGTAATGCAGTAGTTAATTTGTTATAACTAATGCCACCTGTTAGGGGATGGTGGAGCAGCACAACCCTTTATAAACAATTACATGTAAAGGGAAAATATATAGAAAAGTACAACAAATTAATTCTCTGCTGGTATCTCTTTTCTTTTTCTCTTTTCTGCTCCCCTGCTCCCCTGCTCTCCTGCTTCCTTCTGCTCTTCTGCTCTTGTACTCTTGTCTGCTCACTGATTTCTATTCTTTTTCGGTCTTTCTTCACGCAAACAAACCATTTAAATTCCTGCCATAACAGTATCCTCCAGAAATCTCATGAAATGAGCAACAGTAGCATCGACTACACAATATGGCAAACCATTTTTCTTCTCTAACAGAAGCTTTATGAAGTAACTGCAAATAATTGAAAAGATAAAATTATTAAGTAATCTTCAGATCATTCTGCAACAATAAAGATGAGATGCCCCCAAAGAATTTAATACTGTACAGTAGCAAAAGGAGCATTCCTTTGATTAAGTTGTCTCTCAAGTAACATGTCACATCTAAAACCTAGACCATACAGTTATACCGATCTATATGTATCTCATTGGAATGCTAAATGTGAGGTGTTGTACATTGTTATGAACCTGGTTACTGCTGAATGTCCCCTGCTTTCAGCCCTACCTTCACTCCAGACCTGCTTCAATCCTGCAGTAATGTCCTTACATCACAGTTTATATCTCAACAAACATCAAAGGCAAGACCATGAATCAATAGCAACTATCTTTTATTGAATCAACAATTGTTTATACAAATTTTCAATCCTCAACTAATCAGATTATTAAAAAACAGTAACTAACAATGAAATTCCGGCAATGAACTTTAAAGAATCCACTCTATCTTATGCCTGACAATTTCTCTTTCTACCTTTCTTCTTAGTCAGTTAAATGTTCAAACCATACCATGCTCATGTCTCCACTTCTAATACTTAACTCAAAGTTAGGTTTTCACACACAAAGGCACACCATGCACACACTCACTGCATGTATAGATACATATGCATTCACACACGCACTGTGACACAAGCTCTTCTTGTACTGATATAATAAATCCAGTACCTTGTATTGCCACAATATTCTATTTCTGCAAGCTTCAGTAAAGCAACACTGCATTTGAAACAAGTTTGAATTAGATGAATTCCATATAAATTAGAAACTTAAAATGTGTAAGGTATGTCATTCAATAAAGAGGCTATCAAGAAACAGGAATATGTATCTTTTAGTAGCAAATTTCATGATACTAAATCATTGATTAATTAACTGATCACGTGAAAGCCAATGACACTTCTCATCTGGGGCATGACTAATGATTACAACTTTAAAACACCTATTTGTTAACTTATTTATAATGGCAAATTGAATGACGATTGAAAAGAAATTTGATGAAACAAATACTGTTGACACCATCAGTTATCCATCTATTTGATAAAGTTTTGGTAGTATGAATGTAAAATAATTGACAATACAATAAAACAAAACATCTTTTGGAACCTAAATAAATTTTCTCCACAGTTAATCTTTTATTTATAAACAGTCACTTTCATTCATAGTACTCCATTATATCCAGTAGAACTGATATATTAGACTCTGACCCTAAATTAGTCAAAAAGAATCCATCTAAATATTCCATATAATCTTGTTTGGTTTTTCCTCAAGATCCATCAAATTAAATTTCAGAATAGCCATTTCAAACTTTTATTCAACATTATTACCACGTTTCCATGTCATAGAAGTGAATGCCCAAAACATATACAAGTTCAATCACATAACAGGAGGAGTATGAAAAACAAAAAAGAGAAAGCAAGAACACAACTAAAAGCAGTGAGAAGGAAATGAAAGCAGGGCATGAATTTTTATTAACATGTGTTAGGACCTAGGATTTTTTGGGACACATGTATTGTTCCTAGAGGTTAGGGTAAGCATATTAATGATAGTTAGTTAGGGTTGTAAAAGGGAAGGAAGAAAATTACGGTTGGGTAGCTTAGGCTGTGAGCAAGCTTTTAGGCTGATTTGGGAGGTTTTTGGTGTCTTCAATGACAAGAATTGGGAGGTCTTGACTCCTCAAATTATCGTTTTATCCACTACAAATCCCCATTTATCAATAAAATAGTTTCTGTTTCTTTATTTGTGATATTTGTTTGTTATTTTTGAGTGAATATTAATGCCATCTCATTTTGTAAAATGCAAAGAAAGAATTTTCACAATCAAATGAAGTTCATAATGTTCCCGCAAAAAAAAAGAACCACTACAGGGAAGAACTTTTAATTTGAAAATTGATCTACTCATTCAAAAAATATCAATCTTCCCCATCCTCACAGTTGAAAATCATAGATACCCAAAAGCAATTCTCGTATAATATTATACTCTCAATAATGTTTAGATCAAAGATCATTTCATAAACAACACCATCCACTAAAAACATGGATATAACCAAACCAAAGGATAACATATTAACCACTGAAAATAAATAAATAGAAATACAAGGCTCAACTTAATCAAAAGACTAATATCATCAAAGCAGGTGTCAGTTTGTGAAATTTTGCAAATACCACATTGCTTTCAAATTCACGACAGTAACACTTCCTCGCGTCCACTAGATATAATGCTTTTTACCCAACAATGCCCAAGTATTTACAAGGTCTAAGAGTACAAACCATACCTTGAATGAAGGACCAGAATGGAAACTTTTTCAATACCGCTCCCATTGATATAACAGCTTCCCTGAGGTTACATGTCCCAGACTAAATAAGAAATAAGAAGGAAATAATATTTTTGAGCATACCTCATGACTTGCAAAATCAAATTACTATGCGATTGATAAATTTTTTGTGACCACAGAGAAACAGTTAATATCACTTAAGGTGACATATTTGAATATGTATACCTTACACAGAGGAAATAATATTCCCTCGTTGAATGCAGCATGTTTATACAAAAATTTTTTCAAAGCTTGATATAGAGAAAAATGGAACTTCTTATTCTTCAGGATATCATCTCTAGAAAACAAGTTTGTAACAATGTTATGCTTTTTTCGCACCAGGATTTGAAGCAAAGATTCGTGTGGCTTGGGTAGGTAACTATGTTTCAGGTTGAGTGAGGTACAAGACGTCCTCCCACATTTGAGATGAAGGAATGTGTTTACATGCCTTAGGCATCTTCCCTGCTGTGTATCTACTAAGAAACTCACCAACCTTGCACATTTTGTTCATGCCATCAACATTTTCATTACTATATTGGAAAAAAAAGTACCTCATTAACACATCCTTCTCACTTTCTAAAATCTTATAGATACTACTTTACGAGAAAAAGTAACTCAAAAAAAAAAAAAAACCAATCTTTCCTGAAGCGTTCAATGCTTTTCTATAAAGGAATAATACTACTTAAACAGAATGCATCAAGTTTGGATAGCTACTTGACCCCTCATCCAAGTTAATGAAGAATTCATCCAACATAGACAAGGGGCGGGTTTCTGCAAATTCCAACACAAAAATTTAATTTAAGATGCTGAAAATTTAATAAAATGACAAAAAAGAAAAACACCAATACGACCGATAAGATGAAGAAAATATCAACCTGAAGCAAGGCTTGCATCATTTTCTTTCATTTTTGATGACGGGGTCTGCAAGTGTAAGTTGTGGGCCAGCATCTTTGAAAATCCTCCGCATCAATCTGTTCCTGTCATACATAAAGAACGAAAAGGAAAATTAACCCGAGTTTTCCACAAACACAATCAATCACATCATGGAAACACTACAAAAACATTACAAAAACTATCCTAACAATTAAAAAAAAAAAAAGTAGTATCTGTGACCAATACCAAATTTACAACATTTTACAAATCTCACACACTATATTACAATTCAAGCTGTTACAACTTCCAAATTGCAAGTCCTGTTTATCTTATTAGAGATTTCACGCGATACAGAATACAATTTTTCCCCTTTTTTTTCAGAAAAGTTAACAAAAAATAACCTATCACAGACCTCATGATTGCCAAACTGACTTTAGTACCAGAGAAACTACCAAAGTCGTCGATATCCTCTTCTTCTGCTTCTTCAACTCGATGTTTACTCCAGCTCATCTTCACCGACAACAAAGGCTTGTATTTAGGCTCTTCAGCCTCTTCGAGAACTACCTTTCTACTGAATCCACGCTTCCTTCAAAATCTTTAAATTGATTCCCGAAGAAATCACCTGCACAATAGTCCCAATGCACAGAAATACAAAAACAAAGAAATCCAATTTCATTAATGTAACGTGAAGAAATACTAACTTTATCTCGCCTTTGGTGGGGTTCGGAAGGTTTGGATCGTTTTTTGGATGAAGCCGCGGAGTCTCCATTGTCAGTTATAAGTCGTAAGTCCGGCTGGATTCTTGCCGACCTGGTTTAAGCTCTGTTACCAACTCCATTTGAGTCGAAAACGAGTTGGTATGGCTCGAATAAGAGCCCGAGTTTGAATCCTTTTAATATAAAAAAAATCATCGTAAATAATCATTCACCATAACAAATGCATATTATAAAAAAGAAAATTAATCTTTAATTAAACACCAGTATAACAAATTAATCATATTATATTAAAATTAAATCAAAACGATTACATTTTTTAATTTTTTTAATCATAATAATATATAATTAAGTTCAATCATGATTTATGATTTAAAATTTAAAGGATTTTAATTTAGGATTTTTAATTTAGTTATGTTTAATTTTATTAACCCACGTATTTATTATTTATATCATAAAACATTTACCATTATTTTAATGTATGAATATTCATTCTCTGTATCTTTATTATTTATACGTAATAAAAATTTAATTTTTACTAAAATACTTATGAATACTTGGTGTAATTAATTTTTGTTTGTTACTGTAAAACGTGCGATATTGAAATTTTAATAAAAAAAGAGTTTGAAAGAATTACAAAAATGGTGTATTTCAAATGTTAGACATTATGTTAATATATAAAAAATAAAAATTTATTAGGGATAAAATTGGTATTTTGACCAAATCTTTAGGTCGTACTAAAAAATCACCTTTTCATAACTGCCGTTATATTAAAAAGTTGCAAAAAATCCTTAAAAAATGTTTTTCTAGCACTTGCAAAAAACCCTTAAAAAATGTTCTTCTAGTATGTTAAAATTTCAATTTGACCTATCATCTTTAATTCACTCCATCATCTATGACCACAGGTATTATAGTCATGTGTACTTGATTTCTAGCTATAAAATGACCGTATACACTTTCGAATAAGTTTCTCTCCATAATCAGAATTTTCTACTACAAATATTAATAGTAAATATTATCAAATTTTATGCATGTTCTTCAAATTTGTATAATAAATTTTAAACAAAACTTGTATCCCTTTTTAAACTTAAATTTGCACCAAATCTTCGTATTTCTTATACTATAATATGTTAAACATCGAATACAATTATTTACACTTCTTTTTCAGCCATTTTGATTAATAAAAATTATTGAAAATCGTTGACATGTCCAAAGGCCATGGATGAGTGAATATACACTTTATGCTCAATTTCCGACATATATATATGACCAATATGCCTATGATTGTTTCAAAATTGGTGATTCACCAAATATGAGTATCTTGCATGTCATGCGAAATTGAATACACATGAATCTAAGAATGCTTTCCTAAAAACAAAAAAAAAAGGGGTGAATTTAATATATTTTATATTAAAATTTTAATTATTTAAAATAATTTCCGTGAAAAAAATGTGAAATGTTGAAAAAATTTGAATGCTCAAAAAATTACCCGACTTGAGTGAAAAAGAGCATGCGACCCACATCAAAAAACAAATACACGACTGATGTATACTTCCCAAGTCTTCGTAATCTGAATCTTTTCCTAAGTTTTAAAAAAAAATCAAGAAACCCCGATCGCATAAGATTTGTAAAAATCTTTTCATGCGACTGGGGGTTTCTTTAATTTTTTTTACGCAACCTGGAAAATAATTCATCCATTATATGCTCCGTAGGTTATGTTATTCTATACACCAAAAACATTTCTATCTTCCTGCGTCCTACAAATTTCACAACCCTAAAATCCATCAAACAACCCTAATTTTATTCAGAGACCATAAAAAGGATTTAAAGAGAAGAAATTAGTACAAAATAGCATGAAACATTAAAACCCTTAAGAATATGAAGAGAGGAGACCCATTTATTTATGAAACCACAGCTCGACCAGATCAGAGGGCATGGTTAGCAGAAAAATCCATCTCAGTAATACTATAGTATATCCAAAAGTGACCGTCCCGCTACATTTTGATGGAAAATTGTATGCATCAACAAAAATAGGATTACTGCTAATTTATCATACAAAATGAATAAGATTCCGCCACAAAAAGACTTCTTTCTCAACAAAACCACCTTCACAGCCTCAACCAGCATTTGATTTTGCAATTTTCAACTCACCCCTTTCATCTCAGCATCACCAAAAGGGCACAGCACCTGCGCAATTTTAACTGTCTTCCTTGGCGGACTATTAATTGACAGTTTGTTATTGTCGGCAGTTTGCTAAAAATATACTAGTACAGGGATTTCACCCAATCATTGTCTTAAGAATGCATCTGTCAACCTGACATTTTCTTAACCAACTCACACCACCAGTCAGCAAAAATTTATACATAAAATGCATCTTTACTCCTAATGCCATCATCGACAATTCTCACAAAACTGCAAAATTTGACAATGGCAGCAGAAGTAAAACAAGTCAGGCTACCAGCCAGACTGAGAATTATCCGGAATTCAATACTATAAAATTTAAAATGACAGGTTTGATACCTCATAATATACTGCTTGAGTTAATCAAGAACCTGGAGATTCTCGTTTTTCTTTGCTAAATAGCCTGATACGTTTGATAAGATCCTCTTTCAATGGCTCTGGTATTTGTGAAATAAAAGTTCGTTTTGCTTCTGTGATCAACAAGTTCCTGCATTAAAATAAAAGGTTAACAAGAGTTAATGGGTGATACTGGCAAATAATTATAATATGAGTTTCTTAGTAAAGGCAACAACCAGAGAAATAAAAAGGACTGTTTGTTTCATAGACAAATGAGCAGATACATTTAATTATGAGTATTAAGATGATTGGGTTAACTTCTTTTTTTAAAAAATAATGACCATTTTAAGTTACGTTTATTTGAATGAAAAAGGTTCAGCTCCTTAGCTATTTCCGAAACCAGGATATCTTTACTGCATTTTGAACATTTTACCCTAAGAAACACTGTTTCACAATTCTTCAAACCATAATAAGTGGGAAATTAAAAGCCCAGGTTTTACCGAATATATGAACATTGATAAACAATCAATTCAAAATAGAAGGGATAAAAGGAACAGAGAACTAGATCCAGATCCAAACAGAAGAGTACAGAAGGAGCAACTTGGTATTAGCAGAAAGAAGGGCAGCCCCTATAACCAAGGCTCCAAGGGCCATAATTTTTATTGGCACTAAATGTGTGATTCCTCCTATGGTGATAAAAGATGCCAGCCTTTATTTAATAGCACTTATGTAAACTAGCCCTTATGTTTTAGCATATAGCCCCAAGCTAGGCAATCTACTAACTGTGCATAAAAAGAAATTTGAAATTATTACAGTAACAGAGAGAACTCATGGACCCAAAATGAGGATACTAGCCCTTATGTTTTAGCATATAGCCCCAAGCTAGGCAATCTACTAACTGTGCATAAAAAGGAATTTGAAATTATTACAGTAACAGAGAGAGCTCGTGGACCCAAAATGAGGATTATTCAGGCCTTTGCCTCTTTTTTCAAAAGGAAAAAACATAAAAGGAGATTCCTGAAAAGGTAGACACAAGGAAGTAGTGGAAATTTTGAAATTTTGAAAAGCAGACAACCAGCTCTTGCACTTAGATTATGCGCATATATACAGAAAGTGAACAAGGAGTCAACTAAAACCACAAACATTGCAAGTCTAATTAACTTTGCAAATTATGCAGCTCTCAATCCATACTATAAAAACTATCAACCAAATTACAAAATTAGACCAAAATCCCTCCTAGATTAAGATTTAAGATGAATGAAAGAATGAAAGGTCCTAAAAATGTTTAGAAACAGATGTGTATAAAGATGCTTGTAATTGTGCTCAACCCCCCACGATGACCTTTTTGAATGAAAGAAATTTAATCAAGTGACTCAATTCAGAAATTGACTTTAACATGAAAAATGTATAAAATGCTGACAATGAATTCTTTCTCTTTTGACAATATTAACTGAAATTTGACTATGTATATACAAGTATTACTAAATGAGAGCCATTCTTCATTTGTAGGTTGCTGCATCAGACAATGTTCTTGCCACTGCTGGAAACTTAAGCATAAACACAGATCATAAAAGAATTACCTACTCCAGGAACAAACTACATAATAAGTACTCTAAGCTAAAAACATTCACCTATTCCTTAAAAGATGTGCTGCAATTGAATTCCCCAAAAAAAAAAAAAAACCTATTGACACCATACCAAAGTAAAAACTCTAGAAAAATAAACCTTGAGAACTTATAAAAATATCAAACCAAATAATTTATGTACAGTAGAACAACTTACTTCAAATCAACACCGCTCAGGGCATTACCAGCTTCTTGTGCACAATGCCTCTTCCTTGAACACATAAAACTGTAGACGTTTTCAGACCAACCACATGTTCGTAACACTAAGGAAGCTTCTTTCTCTAAACTGAGATGTCAAAAAAAAAAAAAAAAAAAAAAAAAAAATGAAGAAAGGAAAAAGTGATAAAGCTGGAAATAAAGGGATCATCTTATGTCGAGGTAAAGATGAGTAGCTTATATGTATTTTATATGTATGTGCATGAATTTTCACAAGTCTCACTTCCAATTAGAGAAACATATTAGACTCCACGGACGACTAGCATGTGCAAACAGATGTCAGTTTATCACAAACAGAAAAACAAGATATTGGATAGATTTTAAGGCTTTACAGGATGCACTAGAAGAGGGTCGTAAAATAATAGCTTTAGCAGAGCTGAAATTTTTTTTCTTTACTTTTTGGCTCAGAACTAATGTTTGAAATGATTCAAAAAATAAAAAGACCCAAACAATCACCGAAGCTGGCTTCAATAGCTAGCTTGAATCGATTGAGCTCGAAATGACCTGCTCTTAGGTGAGCTTGACCAAGCAATGGTACTATCGAGCTTGAGCTTGAGCTTGAGCTTGAGCTTGAGCCTAGGGGTTTTTAGCTCGCCAAGCTTAGGGGCTTAGGTGAGCTCAAATGGAAACAACTAGAACAACATTGTTGTTTTGACCAATATGTGTCAAAACGACATTGTTTTAATACGAACTAAATTGAGTTTGAGCTAAGCTCAGTATTGTAGTTGAACTTGAGTTCAGCTTCCCTCAAGCCAAGTTGAACTCGAGCTTGGTTTAAGGAGAGCTTGTCTAGCTTGAGCCTAGGCTCGAGCTTGACTCCATCAAGCTGACCAAAGCTTGAGCTCAGTTTAGCTCAAATCCGGCCCTAATTAAATCCCATTTGTCAATCAATATAATCATAATCCAAATTACTAGGAAACATGTTGCAAGACAAAGACCAACTAGCATAACAAACAAGAAGAAGAAACAATTAAAAGCTATTAAAATGAAAGAACATACATTTCTCTTAGTTCTTGAACTTTAGCCTGAGATTGAGAACCTTGTGCGAACAAAATGCAAGACTCCTCACACAATTTCCTCTTCGATCCATAGCCATCAAGGTGGCCATCAATACTACCATTAGCCAGTGTTGTATGCTTAGACCCTCTTCGTGGCATCATCCCATTCCTCATAACATTACCCTCACCAGGATTTTGTTTCATTGATGTAAGACAAACATTTTTAGTATCACCATTTTTGTTCACTAATGTTGATGTGACACGGTTCTCTTTATCAATAGCATCAACTCTTTTACTTTTGTTAGAATCATGCCCGTTCATCAACGAATCTTTCTCACTTTTCTCTTTTTGGACAGAATCTCTAACAACTCCATCCATTTCCATATTTTGAGATTTATGACTATCAATCTTTCCATTAGTACGTGGTGGAACTCCTTTGCAACCAGAGTTCCCAGAAATATTGAATTTCAATCGTGGGGAAGAAGGCACTTTCTCAAACTTAGAAATGGTAGAGACAGTCTTCCGAGGTGACTCCTCAGCACTTGGTGTTATAATCAATGGTTTCAAGGGAGCAGTAGTCTTTGCACCTTTATGAACCCCATTACTATTTTCACTAGATTTAACACCATTTGAAGGGAAAGTGCCATTGGCTAATTCTGGTCTTTGATTAGCACGAGAAAAGAAGAGAATATAAACCTTCTCAGATAATACCTCCTGCAGAGTTGAAAGTGAAACATAGGAGTCATTACAGCAATACCACCGGCCCATTACATCCTGTAATGAAACAGAGAAGAAATATAAGCAAACAGATGGCATTGTTTATTACTGAAACTAACATATGTATTAAAATAAAATAAATCCAACATGTCACCTTGATATAAGCATAATAATGCCCTGAATCTGGTGAAAATCCTGAGTGCACAATAGTTCCAAAGAGTTTATATTCTGGTTGGGGATCCTACATTGCAAACAAAAATAATAAATTCTATATGCTTAAAAGATAAACTTTTAAAATATATGCTTCAAATAGAATTGTGAGCACTTCAATGGGGTTGCAATGTTTACGAAATGTCTTCACATGCATGCAATAAAAGTTCCAATGGTTGCAAGTGTGTGAGTGTGTATGCAAGGGAGAGAGAGAACATCATCTCAAAGATAATTTCTTAGCACAACTAGGTTTATTTCCCTGACAATAAAGAAAAAAGAAAACAAAGGAAAAGAATGAAAGAAAGAAACAAATGAAGAAAAAAGAAAATACCAAAGACTACAAATTCACCAACAGAAATCAGACAATGTAGTAAATCTAAATATCTAATCTGTTTTTTATGCCAAAAAAATACTTGAACATTTAATGCTTCCTGGCTGCTTTTGTTGTCTAACTAAACATTCCAATTTTGTTATGCATCTGTGACTTCACTTTCCATACAAATTCTTGATCACATGAAAATTTGGAAGTAAACAAAACCAATATTGAAGTCTTGTCTACAGGACACAACACAATACTGTTACAATTTTGCAAATGTGGCTTCATTTATGTAAAAGAACTTTTAACAACATATAGATCCCTTATTTTTAACTCACCAACAAGACGCTGTTTTCTCTTTTCGCCCTCTTTCCACAATTACCTCATCATTTTCAGCAACGCTTCCCAATCAATTACTCTTACTCCTTTTTCTTTTATTTTTAAGTCAACATAAGTTATTAGGCCAGCAAGAAGTAGATGCAAACTTTTAAAAGCTAAATGCATGCAGAAGTATCTAAGACAAAAACATCTAGGAATGAGCATTTTAACCAAGCAATTCTAACAGTTTTACTCTCAATTTCCAAATTCTAATTATTCCTCACCAACTAGTAAGCCAATTTCTCTTAAGCTAGATACAACCCAGTATAGCAGAATACAAAGAACACCAGGAACCAAATGCCTCCTATTAGTCAATGGAGGGTTGTTCCCCACAACATAATCAAAGCCTCCTTTCCCATTTTAGCTCATTTCTATCACCTTATTCACCATAAACAAAATCAAATTCACATAAAGGAAACTTTATTATACAAATATGATAAATCTTCTTTGCTAGCCAGACCCCTTTCAGTTTCTTATTATACACACTATAAGGATAACTGAATATTTCTGTATATTTTTTGTCAAAAGGATACAAGTTTATATAGAGTTTGTATAAGTCTAATTTGGGAATATATATAATCTAATTTCCTAATTACATTGATATTACATTGATCACATTCCTAAATATGATCACATTCCTAATTATACAACTCAACACACACAACAAATACAAACTCTCACTACATCTATATTTTGACGACGCAATAAAGTGTCTTAGTATGATTAAGTTTCTGGTGTATAACAAAGCTGTATAATTTTATTTCAAGTTGCACACCATAAGACACTCAAGAAAGAGTGAGACTGTAGACCAACGCAATCTAGTATTATAGTCTATCTTTGATACAGAGTCAAAATTGGCCCTCCATACAATTCTGAAGATGATATTAAGCCCAATTTTTATGTTCATATGAATTAATAAGCATCTGGTTTAGTTGTACCTTACACAGGTTTAAGAGTATTAGAAGTAAGATAATTTCCCAGGTTTGAAAAGGCACACAACAATGAGGTAGGGTTCCTTTTCACTAATGGGAAGTAAATTTTTTCCCACAAATTATGGAAATGAAGGATCCAGAAAAGAAAATCCCAGTCCTACAACCACACTCTAATAAAGAAAACACGGTTTATCTTCATTCTTTAAACCTAGTTATCAGTTGTGCATAGAATTACCTAATAATTTATTTCATTTCCGATCACTTTTTTGATACCATAATCAAAAACTCTTATTCAAACAGTAACCACTTACTATATAAACACAGATGGCTCTATGAAGACCAAGATTTACCCAATAAATATGTACGAGCATTATGGGGTAATATTTAACCTATGATCCACCCTTGGATAGTCAACTGACAGTAAGTTCTTCCTTACCAGTTACACAATTGTGTAATCACAATTGAATTACTTTGATAATACCAACTTTATAACTGGAACAGTAAAACCACAAGACATAAATGTGGAGAAATTCTTTAAAAATCTGTTAGGCTTTGGCTTCTAAAAGCTGTAACAACCTCTTTCCCCAAAACCATACAAATGCAGGTATACTTTCATACAATTTCATAAATTTTGCAATAACTTAATGTCAATCAAGCAAGAATTATGAGGGCACATAACAAACAAAATATTGACACTGGTACAAACCTGGCTAGCTTTACACATGAAGCTGGAAAGAACCATAATTTCTTCAAATGCAATGGTCTTATCAATTTTCCCACCAAATATCCCTTCAAACCTCTGTGAACACAGTCATTGCTTCAACCCAAGAGCAATTACAAAATAATGTTAAAAGCAACAATAAACAAAACAACAAGTCCACACCTTAAGTTGAATCACGAGTATATTTGGCGATTTCAGAATTGACATCTGCTTCCTTGCTGCCACCAATTTCTTACAACTAAGCGAGTATAAGTTTCCCATCCAAAAGAAAAATTTCACTATTAATAGAATGAAAAACAAGAAGGCAACAAAGGTAATGATCAAATAACTTACTTCTCACATTTATACTTATTATTTCCATCCAAAACTTCAGGCTGAAAGAACTTATGCATCGCATCTTTAAGTGAACCACTATGCAAAATATCAAGACTAATATCCATAATCTCATCAACCTTATTCGACTCAGCGCCACAAGACAAACACTTCACTTGACTCTGCAAAGCTCCCCCAAAAATCTCCTTAACGACACTACTACTACTATTATTACTCGCGGAACTCCCATTCACCGCCTCACGATCACCCCCCTTGCGTTTCAACTTCTTGAGACGCAAACATGTGTTGTGACACGCATCAATCACATAACGCAGAAACTCATGGGCGTCCTCCTGTCTCCCGCCCCTAAAATGCTCGGCAAAAATTCTCAAACAACTCTGTATCTTCGCAGGCGCATCCAAAGTTAAATCCAAACTCAACGACCGCACAATCCTCTTTTCCAGAATACAAAACGGACAGTCACGTGCCAAATCACCTAATTAAGCACAAAATTTCAGAAATTAGGGCAAGAAATAAAACTGGTAACAAAACACCAAAGAATAAGTAAAATATAATATGAATTAGAAAAATGAAAAAAGAGTAATACAGAGAGAGGAGTGTTGGAGATTGAGGCAGAAATTGGCGAGAGGAGGAGTGTAGGTGAGGCACTGAAGGACGCTATTGAGATAACAAGAATTGCCGAGATTTCTTAAGCCTAAAGGAGGGCCACGTTTGCGTTTATCGCTGAGTAAACTCGGCTGCCAACTCATTTGGAGATCGTGGTGTCGAAGTCCCATCAACGGAGACCAACGCCTTCTGAGACAGATTCATCGGTCGCCGGCGACTGGTGATAGCATGTCGAAATTAATAATAAAAATTGGACTTAATAAAAGAAAATTTAAATGAATTTTGCATTGGAACGAGAAATTCAAAGAAGAAGTGGGAAGTAGAAAAGCCCCAATTTCCTTCTCCTCGATTTGAGAAGGCTCATTTTTTATTTTCGTTATTTCCCCCCTTTATTTCTTTCCCTTTCTCTTTCTTCGTCGTTGTCCGACCCGACTATTTCAACTTCTTTTATTTCCCTTAATCGCCATATTTTTTTGCGTATTCTAAAACTTCCCCTACCTTGTCCAAGATTGACAATTTCATCCCTGCACACTAGGGCTGAATTCGAACTAGACCTGTTTGATTTTTTTTTTTTTTCAGTTCAATTCAAATAAATCCAAAATAAACTATTTAAATCTAAACACAAATATAAACCCAAACTATAGTATTAAAATTTTTTTAAAATAATCCAAATACGAATTATTCGAATCAAATTTCTCATTTTCAGAGATCAATCGAGTAATAACTTTATATAATTTCCCCATTTTATTTCCATTATGCATGTATTTCGGATTGTCATAAGGCTTCAATATATTATGAATAGCAGACCTACACTCCATGGGTTTTTCCTTACAATTTATTTGATTATTGAAAGACAATTTTAATTATAATAATAATATCATTTCCATGATTGTATTAAAAAAAAAAATACTTGAGATTTTGTCAGCTCAACTCTGGAAGAAGCTAAATTTACATCTGAATTGGCAGGCAACAAACTGTTATCTAGTTACTGAATTTCACTAACTGTTGGTTCGACATTGTTTACTCTTTTGAGGTACTGATCTAACAGTTACTCGGTTACCATAGTCTTGAGTAGAGCGACTTTTGTCGAGATAAACTGCAAAAGGGAAACAAAGATGAAGGTATATCATAGAATACTATTACCTCAGAGCTTTTGCAGAAAATCACCTATGTTATTCAACATTTAAGTCTTTTATCTATTTTTTCTTTAATATAAAGACTTCTGTAAAATGTGCTCCATACCAGCATAGAAAAAGAAATACCAAAAATGTGTAGGAGCAGCTGTTACCATCAATAGAATGGATATGATCTTGAAACTGAATCTTCTCTAGAAAAATAGTCCATAACTGGGAACACCGGTTTCCTGCAATAGATGTTGTACACTACAATAACATCAATAAAAATTTTTTAACAAGAGATGACTCATTTTAGAAAGAAGAGTTGTTACAAGAATGTTTATACCTCAGAAGTATTTTTGCAGATCACTGTTAGTATAAAATTACCAGTCACAAGCTGAAGATGAAGCTTCCTTTGTTCGGGGTCGGGCCTCTAGAGAATTATTGGTGCTAGATCAAAAAGCTTCCTTTTTCAGCTTGCTATTAGTATATGCAGCAACGCTGGCGATTGCTGCATTGGAATGAACAAGTAAGGAAATAATGTAGAGAGAAAAAGAAAGGATACATCACAAACTGAGAGGAAAAATTTCTAGATAACATTTAATGATTGGTTCACAAGCAAGGTTTAAAGGCAGACTATGTAGAACACAGAAACCTGAAAAGGCACTTCATAGAGATAATTGAGTGTCTACAAGAACATTAATAAAATCAAGCATCTGATTAGAAGTAAAATTTTCAGAGGCCAGTTGAAAATGCAAATATGCATCATTCAAATCTACATAAAGCTGGTTCAATTTTTTAATTTTAGAAATAAATAAATAACAGGCTGACAATAAATATCAAAGTCATAAGAAGAGAGGACAACAATTCCCAGACTAAGAATTTCAATCACATAAAATGAGCCTATTAGAGGAATCATCCTATCATATTAATTAAAGAGGTCAAAGTTGACAACCTAAACCTGGAACACAGATGCACAGTTTTGGCATACAGAAAACATGCAAAACATTCACTGCTGACATCTCAAGGCAGACGTTACAACTATAGTTGTTAGGCATTCTTCCCCAAGAAAGTTCAAAATTAATCATTTCTGAAAATAATGACTATATGATTTCAGTACCCCCCAACTGCCAAACTATAAACAGATCTAGACTGTCATCACAATTTTTTCCCTCTCTTCCAGAAGGAACTGTTGGGACCCATGTATATACCCATAGATAAAAGGAGAACCAAGGGCACAAGCACAAGACGGGACAGGTGTCATTCATACAAAAAGTAAAGGCTGGACCACAAAGACATAATGCCGGAACGTGGCAAGAGCAGAGCATGGGAGATGGTTATGGAGAGGAAACAAAAGCTAGAAATGAATCAAAAGGATGAAAGGAAATCAGAAGCAAAAAGTAGGGGAATATGGGGAAGAGAACCAGCCTTTCGAAAGCTTGGCATTTGTCTACTGTATCATTTTAATGAACCAAGACCGAGATGAAGAATGTGGTTGAATTTTAAGTAATGCGGTCAGCTATGATTGTTGCTAAATCTGTGCACTTGTGTTGACTATTCTGTTTACTATTGCTTGGATATTGTATGTGTTGCTTGGTCATGGTTGTGGAATGAGCATTGCAGTGTAGTTTCTGGGATGACTGGGAGAAGGGAACTGTTGCTACTGTGAAGAGAAGAATCAGAACAGTGGAGAAAGAGACCAGGTTTGTAACAGGAACATTCCTTCACTCTTTCACCGGACCACCAAACAGATATATACAGGTTGCAATACAATGAGTACTCATGTGCGCGCACACACACACACACACACAGAGTTCAAAACTTACCAATCCCATACCCAAAAAGATTTATAATTGTTAGCTTTGTATCAGCAAAGAGAAGGGCAGACACTAAGACAACCACCCAATCCTTAACAACCCCAGCCACACAAATCGTCAGAGCACTTGTATGTGAGATAACAAGGAACCCAGATACGTTGAGTGCAAATGTCCAGAGAGAGTTCAGTGTTAGCATGAGGGGTTGCAAGTTCCAAGTTCCATGTGCCTCCATCTTCGGTTTCTCTAGAAAGATCCAGGGCACAAACAGGCAAATGGCACAAACAAAACAAGCCAATGTTGATCAACAAAGGCACATATTTTCTGTAAAAGAAAAACAAATTTTTGATGGATGCATGGCATGTATATTAATCAGAAATATATGAAGAAGATGCCTGCAAGGACTAACGTAATACATGACGGAAATAGGGTTTAATTTGAGACCCTTCCTCTTAACCAGAATCTCCATGAAAATAAGTCTTAAAGCTTCTCCAATGACACCACCCATTTGGTAAACAACTCCAATTCAGCTCATATTCATTTCCCCATAAGAAGCCACTAGTACACCGAAGCTTATCACTGACATTATCAGTAGCATTCTGCAGCTCATGACCTCAAGTCCTGCTACTACTCCAAGAATGAAAACTGCTACTGGCACTGCAAATTCCATTCGAGAAATTGATCGAAATCTCTTTCCAGAAAGTATAGAAATACATGCTATCTAGAACTTTAAAGCCAATATAAGCCCGAGATGTGCAACAAATTTCCAAAAGAAAAAAGCAATAAAAAGGAACTAATAAATAAAATTAAATCATGTAGAAATTTCCCACATAGATTCTACATGCATAGCTAAAGAGAGGAATAAGAAACAGGAATGAAACAACTCGCTAATTGCCTTCAACATTTGTGCAAATGCAACTGAAATATAAATATAGGCTGTGTTTCCCAGCCAATGAGTCACTGCAAATGTCGCTCCAATTGGGATAACTGATGCAGTATATCTGGAAATGTATAAAACTTGGTTAGCCTTAGGGCAGCACATGAATGCATGTACTAACCAGACAAGAATTTGATGAAAAATATTAACAAAAGTGCAACTCGCTCATGAAAACAATCTTGGTGGAAAAGAAGGCTTTACAAATAACAAACAAGGGACCAAAGACCTGCGGATAAATGAATTGATTGATAAGAAAATTGTTCTGCTTGGGCATGTCATAGATAGAACCTTCATCTAGAAAAGATGATTTCCCCTTTAACTTTTACTTAATATAAAAGATGAAGACAAATATATACTATCTTACCTAATGGAATATAAAAATACAGGCTTTGCATGGTAACACACAGTACAATAATGACCTTTAACACAAAAAGCATGCCAAAATGACAATTTATTTCATTGACAAAAGTTTAATTTAGAAGAGATTCATACTCACATTAAGAATCCTTCCTAAATGAAGGAAAATCTTTTAACTAAATCATATTTCGAATGCACATCCTGAAAATCATGCAAGAATTGTTTATGAATGAAGAAGAATTTGAATGTACATCGTACAGGGTTGGTAAAAAATAATGTGACTAGCATGGTCTTAACACAAACACTATTCGGTTCAGACCATCTCCCATAAGCCTGACTCCCCAAATAAAATCCTTTTCTCAATGGTAAAATAAGCTCCTTGGAACTTTGGAGTCATGAAAAATAATAAAGTACGACACAATCCATCAACTGTTTTAAATGTGAATCAAACTAATGTTAGCTGCGCAACCCCGTGATCATATGCACCCAAAGGTACTATAGGTAATGGACAATAATGAGAAAAAAAATCCTAGGATCATACAATGTTTCAATTAATGCATTGCTGTGCTCACAACAAAACAGAGTAATAAATCAGTAATCAACAGCTATCAATAGCTCAACTTTGCAGAACTTGTTACTCACATTTCTGGATTCATTCCTGCCTCAACTTTGAAGGTCTATGAGGAAAAAAATAATAATAATCAGGAGTTGACAAAAGAATGTATAGCTCAGTCAGAGTTGATCATAAGATACAGAAAACTACCTTGAAAACTTTGGTGAGAAAAAAACATAATACAGAGGAGAACACCAAATGAAGCAGAGTAAGGAAAGTTTATTTCCTTCGATGATAACACCCACTGTGGTTTATAAAAGATGAAAGCAATTTGGTAAAAGGTAAATGTCTATAAAGGATATGAATGTGTGAGGAATAACAATCAAAGTTAATTCTAACAATAAGGACATCAATGCAAAAGTGGAAGAAAAAAAAAGTTCTAGTTGCTATTGTGGCAAACTATGATAGAGAAGTAATCAGATCTTTAAAGTTCACAGGAAATGTACCTTGATGTTCATAGTTTAAGGCTTATGCCCATCAAGTACAATTGTAAGTATTTTTAAAAGTATTCATACAAGGAAAAAACAATTACTACTGAGTGTTAAAAAGTATCAAGAAGAAAATGATTAATGATAAAAAATTCTAAACACGGCTGAAACTTTTTACCAGAATGAGAAAATCATTGTACAATTTCAAACATGGCAATATCACTATTCATCCCATAATCCAGTTGACAGTGAAACTCTCACTTAGGTACATGCCTGCCCAAGTTACTTAAACAAGTTATCCCTCTCGATTACATCAGTTTCTTCTTTTTTGAGGTTGAATAAATATCAACACACCCTAATTTAAATTACGAATATTTAGAATTATGAAATGTCATTGGTTCTCTTATTAATTCAGAAAAAAGAAAATGTACTATTAAACTTTGATTTAATCATTTTAAACACCATGACAAAATGAATTTCGAATAGCTAAAGAGTTTAAAGACGAAAGCAATTAAAAGAAAATGGAAGCAAATGTCACTTCAAGATTGGAGCAATCAAGGAGAGCGAGACCTTGTTGAAGAAGATCTGACCACTAGAGAGGGCGATGTAGAGGAGAATGTAAGCGTAACTTACAACTTCTTCTTTCAACATTCTTCGTTCTTGATCAGCCATTGCCGCTGACCAAAGAATAGCTGCTCTTTATTTCACTATCTGCCTCTCTTTAGACGAGCACAAAAATCTCAACAGTCTTAACAATTACTTCACCTGAAGTTGATAGGATAGTCCCCATCTGCAATCCCACTTGGCAGCAATCATAGCTTAAGGGTCGTAATAAATTAACTAGATTTGAGGGGTTTTCAAAAATATAGTCACAACTAATATGTTTATCCCCTGCCTACCCAAAGCATCGAGCACCCTTAAATTTAATCAAACTTCCATTATGAAAGAAAGTTGATGAGAATGAGGCAAAACTCCTAGAACCAACCGGTAACGGCAAAGGTCACACAAGATAGTCAGAATTCAAATTGTAATAAAACTAATAACCGTTAATTTACTTGATATGTGACTACAAGTTTAGATAATTATAGACTTCGGGTTTATCCCGTCCAATCATTTAAAATTAACTGACCGATATAGGTAGAGCGTATGCATCTCTCATATGGCTCCAGATGGAAGGCTTTTATATGTGACACATTTAGTACTTGACCAAATAACTAGTCATTGACCGAAGTCTAATTGCACAATAATTTTCTCTTTGGTTTCTAAGGTTGCTCAAAAAAATTTTCATTTTTCAATATGGATGGATGATAAGTAGACATCATGAAAACGATGTTTCTACCTTGCATTTTAAGTACTATTTGTATTTTACTTATAATAGTTGTCAGATAATGCTTGTGATGCTAGGAAGTTGCCATCGATCATTAAGCTCTAAATTATCTTACTAATGTTTTCATTTTCATGTCAATTAAGAGATTTTCAGGTTTGTTGTTAGCTACTACAGAGTTCATAGTTATTCAATAGAGTTATCTTCAATTTTGACTTCTCCATTAACCTCTATATAAGTTCTTCTAACATCAAAGTTCTCTTTATTGTTGTATCTATCTTTAGCTACCAAAAGGAATAACAATTAACAAATCTATGATTGGGCTAGAAATTTTCATCAAAGGAAAACATATACCTCTCTCCCAAAACAAAATAATAACCATGTGAACACAAATGCATGCCAAACATTTTGTTTCACCAGATCAAAATTAAAAATTCCCATACATAATTGAATGTGAAACCTTCACCACAAAATTTAAAAAGTAAGAAGAGAAAATCTGAAATCATGAGAAGGTGTGATAAGAGGTGGCAGTGCTAGCGAATATGAGAAATGAGAGATGGCGACAGTGAAAGAGGTGCCATAACATGAAAAAGGAAAAGAGAGGTGGCAGAGATGGTGAAGGTGATAATGAGAGGTGTCAAAATCTGAAAGGAGATGTGGCAACAATGGTGAATGTCAGAGAAGAAATACAATGATAGTGACAAAAGACATTAGAGACTAGAGGTTATGATGATAGTAAAGATATGGGAGAAGAGGTATCACACCCATAAGTATGACTTCTAGGTATTTTAGTAATTTACCGTGTTTGATAAATATTTTGTGCATGCATGTATGGTTGAGTTAGGTTATATATTTATGCATGCCAAGAGTGCAAGCCTGTACATGCTATAGGAAGGCATTTTAGTCCTTTCTATCATAAGAAGATTACAAAATTCTAAGTATAAAGGTTTATATGATCGTACACAATTGGGTGCATGCTTGTACATTCGATTATTGCTTGCGTTGAAGTTGGATGCCATGCACAATTATTCATGAGGAAGTGTATGACTATTAGATAATTGATGTCTTTGATGGTTGAGAAACATGATAAGGATGGTTGAAATCATCAGCACTAATGTGCATAAGGATTACACGACTATAAGTGACATTATTTGGTGAAACTATATCAAAAAAAGAATATGATCAAAAGCATAAACCATTTCACCAAAAATTATGATGAGCAAATATAGAGAGAGATTAGTGTGATTTAGGTACTTAAAGGTTGTCAAAAAAAAAAAGTTGTCAGAATCTATATAGCCACGTTAAGATTTTAGCTATCGTCTAAATCCAAGTACAAATATGTTTTATTTTGGTTCAAGTAATTAATAGCTTATTTATGTGATTATATGAATTTGAGCAGCTAAAATGCATGCTATATATATATAATAGTGAATTAATGATGAGAATTGTGTTTGTGTAGTGAGCTATTATTTCAAATTGAGTCATAGTGACATTTATTGATTAGTGCACTCTTATTGTATAAGAAGAACAACCATCAATAAGGATAATGCACAATCATGAACCAACAAATATAAGCATGATTGTGATAGTAACGAAGACATGCTCATGCATAAGCAAATATAGATGAATTGTTGTGCATGGGTTGTCACATTTATACACAACTCTAAAATAATTATTATACCCCTATGTTATGTGCTAGAAGTAGGAGTAGAGATGATTTAAAACTAATTATAAGAATTAGGTGTCTGATTATGTGAATGACAACAAAGATCCTAAACAGTTTAGATTCGAGTTCAAATTAAAAAGTTGTAAAGGTTAGAAATGACTAGACTTTTAGTATGAACTATGTGCAATATGACATAATATAAAAGATTCAGGGGTTAATGCTATGTAATCTTTGGCCTAAGAAGCATAAGGGGTATAGCTAAACATTTATGATATGTTTTATGCTCATGACATTCAAGATGTTTTTTTAATAGTTCATTAAATCAAGTGTGCATGGAAAGAAAATTTGCATCAAATTGTTTCTCATGTGGTTGGTAAGATGCTTCATATACACACCTATGATCAAGACCATCTTTAATGATGGTTATTTTTGTAGTCTAATATTATATTCAAGTGTACATGGAAACAAGGATTATTATAAGTAGTTTCCTTGTGTGGCCAGGTTATCAATGCTTAGTCAATATAAGCCTAATTAGCAATGTGTTTTGTGCACCCTAATTAGTTTTCAAACATTTGGGATATTGATATCAAATATGTCATGTTTTTGTGAAACATTTACGATATCGTTTTAATGAGATGGGTATTTGATTTATGTCTAAAGTTTGACAAAGTAATATGTGATGATAAGATCCTTTGATAATAGACATATAAGATTTCACAGTATGAATGGAAAGTAGACATTTAAAATGTTATGGAAAGATACATGTAAGCATCTAGGATGCCAATAAATTATCTAGAGATATATATTAAGGATGTTAGAAAATTATAGATAACAGTGGAATGCTAGATACTGAATGTTTATATATTATAGTCAGATAGATCATCAATTTACTGAGTGTTTTCACACTTATGCATTCCTTCTTGTTGTTTTATGGGTAGGAGAGAATAGATAGATGTGAGACATGTGAGTGAGATAAATGTATTAGCTTAATATATATTTTAAGTGATAAAATATATATTAATTTATATAAATATATACTTCTTATCAAAATTGTTAAGAGTTGTGAGACACGTGTGTTGTTATCAATTGACATTATATGATTGGAGAGGATGAATGATTCTTTAATCTCACTTATCTTAGAATTATGCATATTTTATTTAATAAAATATCCATGTTATCGTATAAATGTTTATTTTAATACACTTAAATGATCACATAAATATTTTAATGAAAACAATTGTCATGTTATTCTTATTTAATATTATTGGAAGTTAAGTGGTAATTTCAATTAAAAATTGTAAAAAAAAAAAAATGATCGAAAATTTAAAAGTTTGGTTATTTTAATGCAAAAATAACAAAGTTCAATTCTTTTAACAGAAACAAAAAAAAAAAAAATAAATAATTTAGTACCTTCAAATGTTTTTGTTTTTTTAAATAACAATTCTCCACCGAACAATAATGAAACGAAAATTTATCGCTCTTGAAATTTAAAAAATCTATCTTTCTACTCATCAATTAAAGTTGGATATTAGTTTTAATTTTTATATTTTTATTATATATATATACACACACACACTCACTTTCTTGTTTTGGGATTGTTCCGAATGCTGTGGAAACGATGAAGCTTCGAAAGCAAACACAAGCTCATGGCTTATTTCAATACCATCCTCCAGTAAACTCCCTTGCATTTTGAATGCCGATTTGCTTATTTGTTGTAAGTCTTCATCGACGAGTGGTAAGCTTTGGAATCGAGGCAATTGCAAGACTCTAAAACATTGCAGAGATCCTCTGCACCTTCAACATCTTTCTCTTCCTCATAGTACGCAAAAAATGAACTCAATATTTCTTCTTTTGGACACCATTCATATTCCTCATTTTCCAAAATAGCTACATTCATTTCATTCAAAGCTGAATCCACTCAACCTATCCTCAACTGGTAAATCATGAACGCCAGGAGGTGACTTGGCTGGGGTTCCCACAACAGCCATTTTTTGTGCAAGCCCTTGTTAAGCTTCCTCAACTGGAGCAACACGCACGATGGAATGAGCTACCTTCAGAGCTTCCTGCCCGACTATTCACTAGTGGCCAATTAATATATTAATTTAATCAATTTTTTTTAATCTTTTTTTGAAGAAAATATGATAGAACATGGAGGAAAATGTAGAGATAGGTACTTGATGGCAAGAGCTGAGAAGGATAAAGCATTATTTCATGGTGGGAAAGCTCATTAAGGCAGGATGAAGATTGACAAGTCAACTCAACCTACTCATATCTTACAACCTCATCAAATTAATAATGAATAGGCCGACCCGACCCACCCAACCCATGAAGCTATGCTGATGGAGAAAGGGAGAGCACTTTGTATCTTTCACTCTTATGACTCGCTGATTATATTCTATCTCTTGAAACTACTTTTTAAAATTTTTATTTTTGGAGATGATAACAGTGATAATGAAGAAGAAAATCTATGAAGCACACAAAGTTTATGTGGATAAGAGCCACCCATTTGGCCCGATAAGATTTGTACTCAAACGCTCACCTCCAAATGCTCATCCACTGCAACTCCCTTCTCTTTTATTTCTCATTCAACCCCACTTCTTTTGTCTCCTTACTTTCTTGTATATATATATTTCCATCACTTTTCTGTACTGCATTCTCTTAATTTCTTTCTTATAATTATATCCATACTGGTTTCTCTGTATGCACTTTGTTGCATGATCCTTTAAGGTATATATTTACTCTTTCTTATCCATAACAAGTTTTCCTTTGTTTCTCTCATGTGGGTGTTTTAGTTAATGAGTTCAGTTAGAATAACATTCTTAATTCGAAGTTAGTTTTGTTGCTGTACATGAGTAAAATTTTGAGCTTTTTAAATTTTTTTTATTGTTGAATATAGATAATCTAAGGAGAAAAAAATTAAAACCAAAAAGATGGAGGAAATCACCAATGTTTCGGAGTATGAAGCCATTGCAAAGGAGAAGTTGCCAAAAATGGTGTTTGATTACTATGCTTCAGGCGCAGAGGACCAGTGGACTTTGCGTGAGAACAGATTTGCTTTCTCTAGGATCCTGTGAGCTTTCTATCTGTTAATTTTATGGCAGTATAGACCTCAAATAAAGCAGTTGACTATACACAAATTTTCTTTGTTCGCAAAATTCACCTGTGGTAATCGTTAATTACTAGGTTTCGACCCCGGATTCTGATTGATGTAAGCAAAATTGACATGACTACCACTGTCCTGGGGTTCAAAATATCCATGCCAATCATGATTGCCCCAACAGCCATGCAGAAAATGGCTCATCCTGAAGGTACACGTCATAGTTTTCTGTTGATAAATGTTTGACTGAGTAATTTTTTTACTGTGTTTGTGTTTGAATATATTGAGGTTAATGGATATATGATAAATTCTCTACTTTTACTGATGTAGCAATGTTTAGTTACAACATTATGCTCTGATTTGTGAAAACGGCTAAGAGTATCAATCAATTTGAAGCAAAATGTCGTGTCAATCTCATAACATTCTTTTGCGTGCAGGGGAATATGCGACTGCTAGAGCCGCATCAGCAGCTGGAACAATTATGGTTTGACTTGCCTCCTTTATGTATTTTCCAACTTCAATATGTAATATTGTCCCTCAAGCAACTCCACACCACGAATCATTGCCCTCTCTCTAAGTTGGGTACTTAAGGCAGTTGAAAAGATTGTTCTGATTCTCATTCAGTTCTTCAAGTTTATAATCATGAATTGAGTTTTCCTCCTAACCAGTGAACCATCAGGACTTGAGGAGATGGAATTGTTAGAGACATAAAACTTGAGGAAGTGTGTGGACTTGAAAATTAATTCATGCCACTCATCCAGGAAACTTCAAAGTGGTTGAATATGGGATTCATCCCTAAGTTGTTGGATACCTGTCCTATCTATTTGCAATTCATAGGTCAATTTATGATTTTACTGCATGCAAATATGCTTCTGAAACTGCCATAGAAACACTTTGATCACACCAGGGCTTACCACAAATATGTTTCAATTAGGAGATTCATTTCATTTGTGGATATAATTATGCCATTCCTTCATTAGATATTTCATTCCAGCGGCATTTTTTGCTTTGCTTCAATTTTCAGACATTGTCTTCGTGGGCTACTTCAAGTGTTGAAGAGGTTGCTTCAACAGGACCTGGCATCCGCTTTTTCCAGCTTTATGTAAGTCTACATGTTTGATGTCCTCTATTGGTTCGCTAAATTAACTGGTCCGCATTTTCGGCATCAGAAATAGCTCTTTGGCTTTGTCAGTTAATGAGTGTTGCTGTTTATATCATTTAGGTGTACAAGGACAGGAATGTAGTTGCTCAGCTAGTAAGAAGAGCTGAAAAAGCTGGATTCAAGGCTATTGCTCTCACAGTTGATACCCCAAGGCTTGGTCGCAGGGAAGCTGACATAAAAAACAGGTTGACAACTTAATTTGAAGTTGTTTTTTGACGCATCACTTGCTCAAGAGATGCGATTGAGTTGTCTTTATGAATTTGGATGTGACCAAATCAGTTCACTTACATTTTAGACTGCTGCTGACTAGTTCTCTTACAGATTCACTCTACCACCATTTTTGACATTGAAAAATTTCGAAGGTTTGGACCTTGGCAAGATGGACCGAGTGAGTGTCATTAATGCAATTTCTTTAATAACTGGGTAAATATGATTGACTGATTAGTTCTATTTTATATGATTCTTATTTTCTTTTATGATGCCGAGCAGGCAAATGACTCTGGTCTTGCTTCATATGTTGCTGGTCAAATTGATCGCACTTTGAGCTGGAAGGTATTCTACAATAACTTGCAGATTCATGGCTAAATTTATCTGCAGTGATACGTTAATATACAGTGGCTATGTGTGAAGACTCTGCAATTAAATGATATCTCATGGAATGTGTCTAGGATGTAGAGTGGCTTCAGACTATCACTAGATTGCCAATTCTAGTTAAGGGTGTGCTCACAGCAGAAGATGGTAATAGAAGTGTAACTCAAGTTTATTTTAAGTCTGTCTTTTTAAGTCAATATGTGGATTCTGAATCAGCATTTTTTTCATGCGGGATTTGCAGCAAGGCTTTCCATACAGGCTGGAGCAGCTGGGATTATTGTATCCAACCATGGAGCTCGTCAACTTGACTATGTCCCTGCAACAATCATGGCCCTGGAAGAGGTAAGTAAATATGAAAATGCCTGAATGCTGACCATTTTGTTCCTCCATTTACTCAAAAACATATGTTGGAATTAAACTTTCTCACTCTTATTAAATTCAGGTTGTGAAAGCTGCACAAGGACGAGTTCCAGTCTTCTTGGATGGTGGTGTTAGGCGTGGAACTGATGTCTTCAAAGCCTTGGCACTAGGAGCTTCTGGCATATTTGTAAGCATACATTATGCGGCAATGCTTTCCATTAAGGCATTCGCATACTTACCGATGGAATTTTTATTTTCAGATCGGACGACCTGTGGTGTTCTCATTGGCAGCTGATGGAGAGGCTGGAGTTAGAAAGGCACTTCAAATGCTGCGCGATGAATTTGAACTGACAATGGCACTGAGTGGTTGCCGTTCACTGAAAGAGATCACTCGGGATCACATTGTCACTGATTGGGATCTTCCTCAGCCTCGTATTGCTCCCAGGTTATAGAAAAAACAAAATGCTTGCAGAATGGCAGCGGAAGAATAATTTGGTTATTTTCTACCTATTTCATGTTTGAAGAGCCTGCCTTTTATCGAAAAACTCATGTCAATTTCAATATTTCTTCAGACATTTTAAGCTTTTGTATTGATCATGATATGGCTACTTCTGCCTTCACTGTATATTCTTTCTCTACCAGTTGATATATATAGTTTTGGGTAAAGGATATTAGATCATTATTCATCCATGGAGTGCCACCAATGGGGTTAAATACTAAATTTTAACTAACGAGACTAAATTTATAGTCTTTTCTATCAAAAGTTTTGAAATATCATTTGATTTTTAATGATTTTAATAAGACAAATATGATTATTCTGATACGATAACACATATAATTCATATGTTAAGATGAATATTTGTAACCTAAAAAAATCTCGAATTAGTGGATTTTTAACATGATATGGATCAACTCTTAACAAACCTAGAACTTAAAGATCCAACATTCACTTTTGAAATATCAATGCCTTCATTAGAGAGGATGGAAAATGATGCCAACTTCTTGATTTTGGACAAATTTGAGGGGTGAGAAGTAGACTAAGATGCTGTGCTATGCCTTTGTTTAGAGGCTTGAAAATTGTGAACTTCAATATGAGAATTCTGGAATGAAGGTGAAGGTGAGGACTTCTGAATGAGTTTTAATTATGGTTAGGATTTGTTCATTTTGGATGAGTTTCATTTATAGTGAATGGGCTTCTAAATTTTTGTGAAAATAAATATGAGAAAAGTTAATTTGAGATTTTTGTGAATTATAATTGTCCCCTTTTAATTTATAAATTGTTTGCATGAGTTAAAAATCAATGTTATCATTATTTTTAATTTAAAATATAAATTCATATTATTAATTTTTATCGGTGTCAGAGGTTATATCTATTTTTATATAAAAATATAAATTTAATCTCTGTCTTTTAAAATATAATCCTGTTGTTATTATAGCACGATTTTATGAATCTTTTAAAGTTTTTTTTATATAATTTTAAAGGTATAAAAAAATAAAATAAATTCATTTAATAAATATTATTAATAAATTTTATGGTTTTAAAGGACATATATTTCCAATTAACTTTCATTTATTTTGTCCACAAGGTGAAGTGAAAGATATTTTTATCAAATTTAGGATTAGTTTAGGATTAACATAAGTTATGACTTATCTTTATGAATAATCAATTTTAGATAAAATTTAGGGATATTAATTAAAATAAAATAAATTAGGGGGTTTATAACAAAAACCTCGTCTCTAACATTGATATCAATTAACTTAATTAACTACTATTTTAGTCTTTATCCCTAATCTTCTAAAACAACTCTATAATCAATCCTAATCCTATCAACCTTTAACTTTTATTTTCACTATTTGTCAAGAAAGATTGTTATAGTCAGATATTGAAATCAATTTTAACTAAATTGATTTCAATTGCTAAATAGTGACTAAATTGCCCCTTAAACTATCGCGAATCAATTCATCGCTTAAAACTCATTATTTCTTTTAACTCAAACTGACACATGATTATACATAATACTGGTGCATAGAAATATACCTTAAAACTTAACTATTTTCATGCATCAGTCTATCACTCATGGTTGTGTTTCCTCATTATGCATGGTTGTGCACTTTACAAAACTTTCTTACTTAATTCTTATTGCTCACGATTGTGTCCCTTCACCATGCATGGTTATGTTCTTGCGAAAGAGCCATGAATGGGTGTGTTTCAAAGTCACACAATTGTGCATTCTTATTTACAGAATCTTACTTCTTTATTTTGATGAATCTTGCCAAAATTATAAATCTTTTTCGACCAAGATTGATCAAAACTCATCTCATATCATCATATTTCACATATCAACTCTAATTATTCGTCAAGATCATCAAAATCATTTTCAAATCTTGACCTAAACTCACATTGATCATTAACTCAATCAAGAACATATAATTTTTATTTTAAATCCAACTTAAACCACAAAGCATGCTTGTAATCGTGAAATAATATCATATAATTATTAAAGAATCATCAAAGCATATCATTTCATCGTTAATCTATACAATTTGAAACAATTCATCATCAATCAACTTAATTAATCCTTGAAAACTAGATAGCATTCTACTAACCTTCGTTCACTACTTGAATCTCCAATCATTAAATGTCAATAGGCAACAGTAAGCAACACGCAAAAGGCTTTGGTAAGTGCTCTTAATCTTAGAGCAAGTTTTAGAGTGAGTTTATGAAAGCCTCACAAATCGTCTCACTTATATAGGCCTCGAGTGACTTAACACGCACGAGCATGCATGCATAAGACTTGGGTGCGTGTCCGACCCTTAACCGCTCCTTCTACCTTTTTGACATGTACACATGGACTAATCATGGCCACCTATGTGTACAACCTCACTTAAGCTTCTAAATGACTATTCTGACCTTCCTAAGTCAATTCTAAACCCCAAAAATGATCTTAATGCTAAAAAATGACTAAAAAGCCCTTACACGTATCTTTGTGTGTTACAAAGGAGCTCATGAATATTTAAAGTAATCTCCAATGGGTTTTGTAGATTTTCACATGATAAGGTGTAAAGCCTTCTAAGTCAAGCTAATTCTAAGAAAAAACGGTAAAAGTTTCCTTAAAAATAACACAATTAAAAAAAATTCTCTTTATCCTATTCATAAAAATCATAGTAAATATTTCTAATAATTCGATCATAATTTATCAATCCTACCAAATGAATATATTTACACAACAAACTACTAACTAAGATAAAATATAATTTATTGTTTACTATGATTATAATAGTAGAAGATGTAAGGATATTTCCTAGATGATATATTTTACTTATAACTTAAAAGTCATAAACTTAGCTACAACACATGAAAATATATACAATATCTAAAAACCAAAATATATCCTTATAATTTTAAAAGAGAAATGTGTCATGCTCAGTGCCTATGTCATGACTTTCTTTAACCGTTGCTCATCGAGTACCTATAAAATAATAAAATCTAATAAAATGAACTCTAATAGCTTAGTAAGTAAATTATATTGGTTATGCATTTATTCTTATTAGATCTTGCTTAATCTTTATAAATTTTTTCCTTTAAAATAATATAATAAATATGTAGCTATGATAAAAGACATGTATGACATAATATATGTTCAATACACTTTATTATATTCTTGTATAGCTTTAAAACACGTGTTTTAAAACTTTTTATTTCTTTTTGGAAACTATGTTTACTTGCTATAGCTTTCAAACACATGTTTTAAAACTTTTTTTACTCACTACGCATGTCTTAAAGACCAAATTATGCCTTGCCATAAATAGATGGGTGCACATATATTAAGGCAAGTTTTGAAAATGATGTTCATCATGGTTGATATAATATATAGATTGAAAGAAATCATGGTTGATTTTTTGCACACAGATACAAGATAGATATATCTTATATGCAAGCAAGAAACATTTGCATTAGTGGCTAAACTTAATACTGTAAAAGTTTTCTTGTATTTAGAAGCCAACCTTGGTTAGCATTGATAATAGCTAAATATAAAAATTGCTTTCCTAAATGGTGATTTACATAAACATGTTTATCATGAGCAACCCTTTAACTTTTCAAAGGATGGTAACCTAGTTTGCAAATTAAAGAAATCTCTCTATGGTCTAAATTAATCACCAAAAGAATAGCTTGAGAAGTTTACTAAGAAAGTTAAAGAAAGAAGATTTACAAAAATGCAATCCAATTATACAATTTTCTATGAACACTCTAAATATGACAAAGTAGATATTTTTATAGTATATGGATGACATTATCATCACAAGAGATAATCATGAGGAGTTGGATACATTGAACAAGTATCTTATAAGAGAGTTCGAACTCAAAGATCTTGGAATTCTAAGGCAATTCCTTAGAATGAAGGTAGCTCAAATCAAAGTTAGGATTATTATATCACAAGAACAACATGTACTTGCTTTGCTTCAAGAAATGGGTTTATTGGGATGCAAACCTATTAAGATCCTTAGCCAAATGCCAAATTAAGTATCAAGAGAGGTAAGAAAGTTGAATGAGAGTTGTGTAAGTGATTAGGGATAAAGTTTATCTACTTATCTCACATAAGACTAAACAATGCTTTTTGCTGCAAATGTAGTAAGCTAGCTTATGCACGTACTGTTGAACCCTTGTGAATTTTGAATTGATGCAAAATGTATGTTAAAATATCTAACTGGTTCATGCATGTGTTGAACATGACAAAGAGGACCAAAGGTTTTTATTTTTGCAGATTTTGCATGACACACGACCGTGTGTCAATGAAGCATGACCATGTGTAAGCATCACACGCTTTGGTTAAGTCGTGCAGAGCGTCCGTGTGCGAAGAAAGTAGGACGCACGACCGTGTGTTTTTCTAGCACACGACCGTGTGTCAATTAAGTGATGGATGCACACTTCCGTGCATATCCAGTCGTGCCCATGTAAGAAAAGAATTGCTGGATACATGCCCGTGCAGCTACAATACACGCCCGTGCTACTTGGAAAATGCTGATCGTGTGCTAATCGTGCGGGTATCGTGTGTGCAACCGTATGAGCTTCTGGAATTCTAGAGAACTGAAATTTCAAGAACACACGACCGTGCGTGTATGGACACACGACCGTGTGTACGCGCGATAGGAGAATTATGACCGTTGGAAAGTGTAGAACAAAGGAAGCACGACCATGTATCAGAAGGACACGTCCGTGTAACTTTCCAGAAAAGTTTCCAACGGTTCTCAAATCACTCCAACGGCTATCTCTTCCAATTTCCTATAAATTGGAGATGATTTGAAGATGCAAGGGTTAGAGAATCAGGCCTAAAACTTCTACTCTTTATTCTCTAATTCTTCTCCAAACTTTTCTCACAAAAATGACATTTGTAAACCCTTAGAGATAAACATTGAGAGCATATTGTAAATCCGCCTTGTGAGGCAAATCATTGTAATTTCCACAAACCCTTGGGCGCAATCCCGTGAAACTAGTGTTGGCGCGTAATCCCTATTAAAATTAAGTTAAGGGCGCAATCCCTTGTATCAAAACTAGTGTTAAGGGCGAAATTTCCTTGTTGAAAAAACTATTGTAACTTTGGGTTAAAGTTAGTGGAAGAAAAGTCTTCAAGCGGGGTTGCTTGGAGTAGTGGACGTAAGAGATGTGGAGAAGCTCCGAACCACTCTAAAAATTGGCTAAGCAATTTCTTTCCCTTACTCTCTTTATATTATTTATTTGCTTGGTTGTTTTTAATTTGATTTATATGCTTGTTTGAGTTGGTAGAATAGGAAACGTTTTTAAACTTGTGATAAATTTTTAAATAACCTATTCACCCCCCCCTCTAGGTTATTTGTCATATTAGCATTTGGGGTTTTAACACGTACCCAAGGAGAAACATCTTGATGTTGTCTACAAAATCTTGAGGTATCTAAAAAACACTCATAAGAAGTAACTTTTTTTTTTTTTTTTTAATGAAATGTGATCATAGAACGGTATAAACGTACACTAATGTTGACTTGGTAGGTTTATTCATAGACAAAAGGTCTAACTTAGGCTACTGTACTTAAGTCTAAGGTAATCTAATAATGTGGAGAAGCAAGAAACAATTAGTAGTTGCTTAGAACAACGTAGAAGCTGGGTTTCGTGACTTGGCACACAAGGCATATGATGAAATATGGATAAGTAGGTTACTAAATGAACTAAAAGATACCAATATCTCCCCTATGAAACTATCGTGTGGAAACAAGGCAAACATGAGCATAGCGCATAGCACATAGCCCAGTTCACAAAACATGTGAAAGTCAATCACCATTTCATTAAGGAGAAGATTAATAATGGAAGTGTATGCCTAACTTATATTCCTACTAAAGAGTAGACAACAGAATCCTAACTAAGAATCTTCATAGACCAAGTTTTGAAGATTTAATAAAGAAGTTGAGAATGATCAACATATATAACTCCCAACTTGATGGGGTATTCATTAAAGTATATTAATATGATATTTTGAATATTTGTATATATAGAATGGTTGACTTAGAGGAAATTATTCCTTACTGTTTAGAAAGAACCTAGCTAGAGTATTAAGATAATTTGTTTTCTTTTATACGAGATCGGGGGTGTGTAAACTTCCTATATATTTGAAAAATTAATCCTAGGATCTTAATCGAATGTGCAAAGCAAGAACAAAAGCTACTGAATATTCAAGAAAGCAAGAAAACGGAGTTGTTTGTTGGAAATACCTCAATAGTTTTCATTAGCAACAACTGAATCACAACTTTGTTTATATACAAGAAAACTAGAGAGAAAACAACTGGTTTTACTAGCAATAATAACAACCAAAACAATCTTATCTATACAAATTAACACACTAAACTAGTAAGACATAACAGAACTTATCTTAGCCTTCAACTAATAAAGGCCAAGTAGCAATCTTCTGGTGAATCTATAGCTCTGCAGTAACAAACAAACCCTATGATGAATTGCAAGTGTTCTTCCTTCTGTAAAAGAGCCTCTTCGATTTGTTGCTTCGGATAAAATAAAACGTTATGTTTTGTGAACTTATTCAAAACACACAATTTCAACAACCCCTAATAATATTTTACCCTATTTCATAATTTAAAAAACATATTTGTATATTCTCTCAAAATTGTTTTTAATTATTTTTTTAATTACACTACCCCCTATGCACAAAACAAAAAATTGGGGGGAGCGGGCTTATTCTATTTTTATCATAGAATGAATATTTGATTCTTTTTCTTCTTTAGATCATAATTTTAAAAAAACCTATCGAATTATTTTAATCTGCAGAATAATTTATTTCTTTGAATCTTCAATCAAATCAGAATAGTTCATTTGATTCTTATTTTCATTCTTATACCAGTACATTTGGATGAAATCGAATTGGATTCAAATATTTCTTATTTTTTTCCCCATTTCTGGTGGCATCGGGGTTGGCTTTGGTGCATGTAGCTTTTCCTATAATGCTTCTCTTTAGTAGATTGAAATTCCTAAATTTCGATGACCGTATAGATGCCATGGCAATTACTTTTCTTATGGGCTATGAATTTGTACTTGCTATAAGAAGTATATGGAATCTGGTAGAGTGGAGTAAAAATAACCCTTCATTGAAATTAAAAATAACACAGAAACATGCAAAAATAATGACAATTTTAAAGCAAAATTAAGATGAATACTAGCTACTTGGTCTGGCCATGATTGGCACTTCTCAAAAGGGACTTCTCAATCTGTCTTGAAATGTACATAGCAGGAGAGCCACAAGCTGGCATTGAAAATAGGCTTTCATTATTAGGAACACCAAAATCTTTTTCTTCCTCTACAATTGTGGCCAGAGTTATTTTCAATGGGCACTTGGCCACAGAGATAAACTGTGGTGGAGCAACTTCTGTTGAAATCCTAGCAGCCTTTAATTTGGCTGTTGATTTCACACCAAAATAACCTTTGAGAATTGGCATGAAAGAAAGTAAGAAGGGAAAGAGAAGAGAGATAAGTGTTATGGTTTGGTTTATAATGAAAAGTTCGAAGGAATTTATAAGTCTGAAGATGGTGGAAGAGTGTAGGATATAGATTAAGATTGCTTTGCACCATTAATTGGTCGGTTTGCATTTTGGACTCAATATTTTGTAGTTTTCATGAGTAATTGATTAATCATACGCTTTTTGGTAATTTATTGATGTCTAGCCGTCATAGGATTTCTTGCTCCAGAGGCAATTCATAACCATGTAACGTCTTACCAATTTCCCAAAAAGAAAAAACAAGTCACATGATAATCCCTGAACCTTGGATTAGTCGAGAGGTATTCATCTAAAAGATACACTTGACTGAGTCATAAACTTTTCCTTAAGTTTAAGCTTGACTAATTGGCATGCGCTTTACACTTTTATATTGACAAATTGGAACCAAAAATGTCCATTCAAACTTTTCCTTACCAGCAGGCAAGCACCGAGCGAAAACAACGCCTACTTTTTCAGTATTAACTGCTTGAAGGCGATGTGATGTCGATCTGAACGATAAATGATGAGAAACTTCTTTGTATCTCCTCTCAAATCCTTATCTGTTTCTTTTTCTCTTACAGCCAATGAGCTAAAGTGCTGAGCCTTACCTTAAAACTTGACCTCTAAGGAAGGGAATATATCTTTACAAATACTTCGGGCTTCTTAAATTTAACATTTTACATATTTCTTATTACAGGTAGATGTTATATATAATTTGATCTCAATTTATGTTATGCATTTGACACGAGAGATGGAGAAACTTTAGCATCAAAGGAGAGTAAGCAAAAGCTTTACCATATTGTAGATGCACTTCATGAAACGTCATCAATACTAAAAATATTCATTTTCTTATGGAAGTTTTTAATTCCTGATACGGTCAAGGGCAAAGCTGGCTAGTGATGTATCAAAGACATTGTGATGGAGGATGTGTAGTAAGCTTTTGCACCATCTGAAGTAAGACAAACATAAATTTTTACTTTGATATCACCTAAAATAGGACTACTTTGGATGAGGATTGTAATATCGATTGCAAAGATGAAAGGTGTTGATATTGTTCAAGACAAAAAGAATTGCAAAAATTCTTGCCTTGGACCATTCTTCTCTTTGTTCACATACATTTTTCACCCAACCTCCCTTTTACTTTGAATCTTCTTTGTCGTCTTTTATCTTTATGTTTTAGCCTTAATTTTTCTCCACGAGTTAAATGTCTTTGTCCCTCATGACTTTGTATGACTAGCACTTGACATTGCAGTGTCTGAATTTGGAAAAAATACTTCTTCACATTAATATTCTCTTGTTGATTGATTGTACGTATTGCAATATGATGCATAATAGAAGACTATCTCACATGACTTAAACAAACAAGATTTATGTTAGGGTCATGTAATTTTTCTCGTATTTTTCCCATGTGAGTGAGTTTTTAATCCTGTTTTGTCCATTTATATCCCACTATGCATCCATGGATTGTATGTAAGTTTAATCTTTGATATGAAAATAACAATATGACACCAAAACTGTTGACTACAGGAACGATTTCTCTATTTTCCTGGAAAGAATGAGAGCAGGAGAGCCACTAGCTGAGATTGAAGATAGGGTTTCATAAACCACAAAATTTTTTTACTTCCTCAGCAATTGTGGCCAACATTATAATCAGTGGTCGCTAGGCCACAGAAAAGAACTGGGGTGGACCTTGCAGCTTGTAGTTTGCCCATTATTTGAAAGAAAATTATTGAAAAGTTACAGAATCGGGCTGAATGATATTATGAAGAGAAAGGAAGGAGAAAGTGAAGGGTGACGATGAATTGTTTTGATGAAAGGTGAAAGGATTTAGCTATTTCCGAAAGAGACAACAAACAAGCAAAAACCAGCAAAAACAAGAATCAACAGAAAGATTGCTGAATAATACTTCTGAATATTTCATTCAACATCAAAAATAGCAAATAACAACGTATTTATACATGTATAACAGAAAATATAACTGCTAATCAACTGAATAACAGAAAAACAGAAAATAAAAACAAACTAACAACCAAACTACTTATCTTCTTCACAAAATTGCAGCTTGAAGCAAACCAGCAGCTGAACCGCAGCAGAACACAGCAAACCAACAACTGAATCGCAGCAGAACACAGTGTCTCTCCAAGCCCTAATCGAACACATAATGAGGCCAGCCCCTTTTCTTCTTTCTTTTATTCCATAAAAGATGAAACGATGCGTTTTGGTGAAAATATCAAAACACACCGTTTCATTTTTACTTCCTAACATCCTCCCTCAAGTCAAAATAGCAGAATGTTGTTGAAGACTTGCAATATTATAAGCATCCTACTGCATTTCCAGAACACTCCATCAGTCAACCTCAATTTGCACAACACTTCAAGTATTCCTCCCTTAACCATAACTCCATTTGAAAACTTAACTAATCTGAGCAATAACCAGGCATTCCTCCCTCAATCTGAACTACCTGTTTTCCCTTCAGCTTATTACTGCTCCTCCCTTGAACTGATCTTTCAGCAGCATGATGAGCAGCTCCAGATTCTTCTTCATTCTGAACACCATGTTGAATATCAGCCAACGCATAGTTTCCACAGCATTGTTGAGCATCTTTAGCATCTCCTTCATTTCTTTTAGTTGTCTGAATTTCTGTCAACTGAGCAACATTCAGTTTCATTCTCAACTCTTCAAACCTGTTAACAGATAAGGCTTTTGTGAAAATATCAGCTGTTTGATATAAAGTAGGAACATATTGAACTTTAAGTAATTTTGCAGCCACTTGCTCTCTCACAAAGTGAATATCTATCTCTACATGTTTTGTTATGCTGTGTAAAACAGCATTGGAAGCCAAAGCCCCTGCACTCTGATTATCACACCAAACAACAGGAGTTTGCACACAAGATATACCAATTTCTCTCAACAGATTTTGAAGCCAGGCAATCTCTGCAGATGCTTGACTCACAGCCCTATATTCAGCTTCAGTTGAAGACAAAGCTACAACCCTTTGTTTTCTAGAACCCCACTGTACAAGGTTTGAGCCAAAATACAAAGCAAAACCACTTGTAGACCTCCTATCTGTAAGATTTCCAGCCCAATCAGCATCAGTAAAAACTTTTACAGAAAATTTACTGACTGGCCTGAATACTAACCCATAATCTTGAGTTCCCTTAATGTATCTTAGGACCCTTTTACATGCCTGCCACTGCAACAAGGATGGTTCCTTTAGAAATTGACTCAATTTGTTTACAGCAAAAGCCAGATCAGGTCTAGTGAGGGTAAGATACTGTAAAGCTCCCACTGTGCTTCTGTATAAACTAGGATTGGTATAGGGCTCACTATCTCCAACAAACAACTTTATTCCAGTAGCTAAAGGAGTCTTACTTGGTTTACAGTCTAGCATTTGCACCTTGGATAACAACTCTGATGCATATTTAGCCTGACAAAGATGCATTCCATACTCACTTCTATGAACTTCAATCCCTAAGAAATAATTCAATTCTCCAAGATCTTTTAAAGCAAATTCTGCATTTAACTCCTGAATCAGCACCTTAATATAGTCTTCATCAGGTCCTGTAAGTAAGATGTCATCTACATAAACAAGGACATACACTTGAACTTCTTTGCTGCTCAAAACAAACAAACTTGTGTCTGAAACAACATTAATAAAACCTTTCATCAATAAAACCCCTTTCAGCTTTTCAAACCAGGCTCTAGGAGCTTGTTTTAGCCCATACAAAGCCTTTTTTTAATCTACAAACATACTCTGGCTTCTCTGAATTGATGAAACCTTGAGGCTGACTCATATATACTTCTTCATAAAGTTCTCCATTGAGAAAGGCATTATTTACATCAATCTGATGCACAGGCCAGCCATGTGATACTGCCAAGGTTAAGATTACCCTTATAGTGACTGATTTGACTACAGGACTGAAGGTATCAAAATAATCTATACCTGCAGCCTGTTGAAAGCCTTTTGCAACTAATCTGGCTTTAAGTTTCTGAACTGTTCCATCAGAATTTAACTTGGTCTTGAAGACCCATTTATGTCCTACCAGGTGCTGATTCTTCTTTGGTGGAACTAACTCCCATGTATCATTTTTTAATAGAGCATCATACTCTGTTTTCATTGCTGCATACCACATAGGTTGTGAGAGAGCATCTACCACACTAGATGGTTCCTTAGGAATCATTTCAGTTACCAGAGAAAACTTTCTTGGAGCAGGTAAGTTTCCAGTTTTGGTTCTAGTTAACATAGGGTGACAGGGTTGGCAGGTTTGAACAGGCTGAGGATTAGTTGATCCTCTTGCTGCTACAATGTTTTGGGGAATCAGAACCTCAAGTGGGACAATAGAGTATGTGTCTGTAGATGAGATAGATTCAGAAATTAAAGGAATACAAGGTGATGAAGGTAATTGTACCACTGGTTTAGAAAATGTTGCAAAAGAATCATTGGTTAATGATAAGGAAGATGGAGATGGAGATGGAGATGGAGAAGGTTGAGAAACTGATATAGGACATGAAGATGATTGAATGCAGGGAACTGAATTGATGAGTTCAGTGCCTTGTTACTGCAAGTTAGGACAACCAAAATTGTTTGCAGGAACTCCTAATTTGGCTGTTTCAGAATGACAGAACTTAGACTTAGAATTTCCAGAATGAATATCTTCAGAATTACAGAACTGTGATTGGCTAGACTCAGTATTATCAGGTACAAAAATACCTAAGGTATAGTCTATCCAAGGAATTTTGTGTGAAGTAAGCAAATGACCAAATTTTGTATCAGACAGGAAAGGATACTCAGTCTCATCAAAGGTAACTGAAGGAGAAATGTATACTCTGCCATCTTTGCTTAAACACTTATAACCTTTGTGCATAAGACTATAGCCAAGAAAAACACATTTTTGAGTATGAAAACTGAATTTATGTGAGTGATAAGGCCTAAGTAAAGGATAACAGGCACAACCAAATGCTTTAAGTATGTGATAATCAGACTTTTTATCAAAAAGTAACTGAAAAGGAGATACATGATCTGTTATGGCAGAAGGTAACCTATTTATAAGGAAAACAGATGTTTGAAAGGCTTCCCACTAGTAGTCTAAAGTCATATTTGCTTGAGACAATAGCACTAAGCCAATTTCAACTATATGCCTGTGTTTACGTTCAGCTCTACCATTTTGTTGATGCACATATGCACATTGGCAGAGTATTTTAATGTAGCAAACACAGTTTGCATAGTTTTGACACATGGATGACCAAGCCTTTTATGCCAAATGAACAGATCTATTTTATTACTTTGAAAACTAATACAAGAAGACAATTGTGGAGAAGTACTGGCTTTAGACAACAGATTTTGAGACTGAGTAGAATTAGTAACATTTGTCATTACATTTTGGGATTCGAGAGACTCATTTACATCAGATACAGGACTTGAATTTTGACCAGTACTATTGACAGTAAACAGACCACTTTGAGATAAGGAATTAAGTTTGCAGGAATTACTGTTTGTGTTTCCAGGAAATGAAGAGGACTGAAGTTGATACAAGCCATCTTTTAGAGTTCCTTGCAGCAAAAAAACCTTGGTATCTTTATCCTTTACAAGACAACAGTTACTTAGAAACTCAACAATTACATTGTTATCTTTAGTAAACTTGGAAATACTTATCAGGTTTTTGGTAATTTTAGGAACACAAAGAATATGTCTCAATGAAAGGACTTTATTTGAATAGAAAGAGGGTAAGGATGAAAAACCAGTGTAAGATATTTTAAGACACTCACCATTTCCCACTTGAAGCTGCTGAGAACCACCATAACTCTCCTTCACAGCAAGCTGATCAACTCTGGATGTGACATGGTCAGTGGCTCCTGAGTCCATATACCAGCTGGTGTCTACCACAGTTGTTGGATTGGCTTTCGGGACTGGATTTGGTTTAGATAATTGGACATTTGTTGTTTGGTCAGAACATCCAGCATAGAAATGATTTGCTGCATGTTGAGAAACATGTGAAGTTTCAGGATATTGGGTGAAGGAATGGGTGGATTGTATGTTGCATAGTTGATTTGGCTGGTTATACTGGATTTGTGGTTGAGGTGAAAAAGATTGTGGGTTTTGATTATAGGGTGAAAAGGTTGATGTATAGTGAGCAGCTGGAGTTGTATTTCTCTGTGGGAAGTAACTGAAAGTTTGTTGATTACCATTGTAATTGGTATCAAACCTATGATAGCATTGAACCACCACATGTCCTGATTTGCCACAAAGCTGACAAATCACTCTAGACTTGTTTGGAAATCTACCTCTGCCTCTACCTTGGCCATAAGCTACTGCCTCACCAGAATAGTTTCTATAAGACTTCTGCCTTAAGTTCTCTGGATTATTAGACTGATGTTCTACATTATTCTCCACAGAAATTTCAGACCTGATAGGCTGAATGTCTAATTTCTCCACTTGTTTCACCATATTTGCTACACTTCCACTAAACTCAAAAGGAGAAGTTGAATACCTACTCATTCTCTGTTCATATTTCTGCAAAATTAATCTTAAGTCTGACAGAGTGAATTTCTCTGCAGAAGTATCTATTCTAGCTAATATGAACACCACAATAGGCTCAAAATCTGCTCCTAGACCATCAAGAATGTGATTAATAAGCTCTTCCTCAGTAATAACCTGTCCACTAGAGACTAAAGCATCATACACATCCTTCATCTTCCTAAGATATTCTTGCACTCCAAGATTCCTTCTTGAAAGTCTGTAAGGTATTCCTAAGGTTTGAAATTCTAACCTTAGATTCAGTGATGAAATAATTTTCTAAAGCTACCCACATCTCATTAGCTGACTTGCAATAAGCAACTATATTGAAAAGACTTTCTGATATTGATGAAACTAACCAACCCATCAAAACTTTATCTAACCTTTTCCACACACTGTAAGCATTATTTTTGGCTTTCACATTATCTAAACCATTCTCTCCTATAACACAGATAAAAGGAGTAGGACAAACAGAGATACCTACTAAATGTTCTTCTAAATCATGAGCCCCTGCTGCAAATAAAGCTTGCATACGCCAATACCTATAATTTTCATCAGTGAGCTTTGGACTAACAGGTTGTAAGGTAGAGACAGGGTAAACAGCTGACTTTTCTACACTAACATTACTGAAAAATTTTTCAGCACTCGTTTGAGCAACTGAAAACTCACTATTTTCTGGATCAGCCATTTAGACGTAGGTCAATGGCTCTGATACCATGAAAGGATTTAGCTATTTCCGAAAGAGACAACAAACAAGCAAAAACCAGCAAAAACAAGAATCAACAGAAAGATTGCTGAATAATACTTCTGAATATTTCATTCAACATCAAAAATAGCAAATAACAACGTATTTATACATGTATAACAGAAAATATAACTGCTAATCAACTGAATAACAGAAAAACAGAAAATAAAAACAAACTAACAACCAAACTACTTATCTTCTTCACAAAATCGCAGCTTGAAGCAAACCAGCAACTGAACTGCAGCAGAACACAGCAAACCAACAGCTGAATCGCAGCAGAACATAGTGTCTCTCCAAGCCCTAATCGAACACATAATGAGGCCAGCCCCTTTTCTTCTTTCTTTTATTCCATAAAAGATGAAACGATGCGTTTTGGTGAAAATATCAAAATGCACCGTTTCATTTTTACTTCCTAACAAAAGGTGATGGGAATTTATGCGATTGAACTTTTCTGCGGGGTCTTCGAAAGATTGAGACTTTGCTGTACACATTTATTGGGTCGGTTTGCAAGTGGGAACTGGTACACTTTCTGTAACTAACACGCATCTTCATGAAGTATTTACCATTTTCATTTCTTCTTCAAGAGGCAAGTCATAATCGTCAAGAAAGATTCGGCAGAAAAAATAAAATGCTTTATCATCAAAAACTTAAATAATCAGTCACATTATTCTAACATTTCCATAATACAATGATATTAATGATAATTTAAGCCAAAAATGTACACTATTTTATACAGTAAATGTCTTCTGTTGCCACATAAGCGACTTTTCAAGAGAGGTTGACAAAGGGTTAATTACATTCGGCTTAAGAGATAATTACGTTCAAATACCCCAACCATTATTGAAAACTACTGAATGTCTATTTAATATTTACAGTAGTTTTTGATACTTTCAAAAAATTCTAACATTTTAAAAGGTTTTTATGATATTTTTTTAGAGTTTTTTTTGTTAATTTTAAGAGGGTTAACATGCAGAGGTTTGAATTATAATATTTTTGGTTAGAAGGCTGAAACTTTGTTTTTATCCATGACAAATATTGAACTTTCAAAATTTCCTTTTATAAATACTAAACTTTTTTTATGTTCTATTAAAGGTATTAAACTTTTCAAGTTTTTTATTGAAATGTCTCTTTTTGAAGGTATTAAATTAATTATTTTATTTTTAAAATAAAACAAAACAAATAATTCTAATTATATTTATTTGATAATTTCAATAAAAAATATTAAAAGTTTGATTTCTTTTATAAACAAATATAAAATTTTAATTTTTTAAATAAGAGACGAGAGTTTAGTGTTTTCAGTAAAAAAAATTTATAGAGTCTAACATTTTCAAGCGTTGTTATCCTATTTTAAGAGTGTTAAATATTGTTCAATAATTTGATGGACTGTTTTTCACTTAAGTATATCTAATTAGTGCAATAAAACTTAATCCTAGGGCAAATTCATATACCTATCAGCTTTTAAAGCACAAAAAAACGGGGTTGATAGTAGAGACTCTACTGTCAGACTTCATGCAATAGAGTTTAGATGTTCTTTACTATTTCTTTTCTTAACAAAGTCATTTCGTAGAAATTTTATTATTAAACACATGTAACCATATTAATGCGGGAGATGTATGACAAAATATTTTTTATCTTATATTTTTAGTATCTTAAACTTTGTTTTAGTACATAAAAAATGTAGTATACTTTTTAGACTTTTCCGTTGGCGATTTATATGCAAGCATAAGAACTCTTCGAATTAATTGCTGTTTAATTAGAACCAAATTAAAATGGCCTTTGAAGAAAGTTAAGGCCTTTCAAAACCATAAGTTTACTAGTCTGCATGCATAAGAACTTTTCAAATTAATTGCTTGAGTGCAATGTGATGCTCAAAGCATAAATGAGAAGCTTCCTTGTGTTATTAAATATTAAAAGATGGAAGATGAAATATTTAAGTTAACAGAGATTTATTATGAATTAAGAATATGAAAAATAAAAGATTTGAGTTAAAGAAAATTTATGATGAATTGAAAATAAAAAAAAATAAAAGATGAAAGGTTTGAGTTAATAAAAATTTTATAGTGAGTTGAAAGTATGAAAAGGTAGCTACTAATACATAAACAATTGATACCATTCATTCTACGTATCTGTTCATACATATTTAATTTTCGTTTGAAAGAAAATACTAGTTAGAGAAATGTGTTCTTTTGGAGGAATTTGAGTTTAGCAATTTGTGTAGATATCAAATAACAAAACTAAATGTCTATTGTATCTTGGAGGGTCGTATAGGTCAAAAATTTTCTTCACTACACCAGTTTCTAAGTTTTACTAATCGTAAATCTCTTTAAATAGAACAAGATATTCACAACTTAACATTATAGCTTTTGTACAATCTTTATTATTTTTTTTATATTCATTTATAATAAAGTTATTATTTTATTACATTTTCACCGATACCTTGCATTTTCTGTGACGAGTAAAATGCTATGCTCTACTCTTTTTTTTTTCTTTTTCAATTAAGAAAGCTGAAGAAATACCAAATTTTACCTATTTCTTTACATTCTTTTAGGGTTTGTTTACTTTTATTCAAAAATAATCTCAATTTTTTGCAATATAATTAACAAATATGAATTGCGTTTTATTATATTTGCCCAAAATGAATACTTATAAAAGACTAATCAATCTTTTTTTTTCATTTTTTTTTAATCTTACACTAACTTTAGCTTTGTTCAATAAATTTTGTTGTTTCTTTCCTTGTTCATAAAATTGGAATGCTACATTCAATGTTTGTTATTGCAAAATGCACAATAATAATATTTAGAAGCAACTTTGTTATTTGCTCCAATGAGAGTAATTAAGAGTGTGTGTGGATTAGACACCTAAAAATTTTTATGTGGTTTGGTTTATAGTTTGAGAGCTACAATTATATTATTCATAACTTTGAAAACAATATTTTGGCAAAGCATGAATAGAGTTTCACAAAGGATGAATCAAAAAGACCAATCAAAGTCAACAATCATCCATCACGTTGAGATCATCAAAACAAAGTGGCCCACAATACCAAACGACTTTTTACCACGACAAGATCAAAAGAATTTTATCTTGGGCAATAATCAATAAAGGTCATCCAACAAAATGAAAACCCTAAATGTTGATGTTATGAAAAGAATGGACCGACAAATATGGGAATCAATCAAGTGAAGGGGAAATTTTAATAATAATAAGACAAGATAAGCTAAAAACATATATGAATAATAATAGGTCTAAACTTAACTATTATTAAGAACTCACAATACAGAAAAAAACCAAATTGAGAGAACTCACTACTTTGATACCATATTAAAATCTAAGTAAATTTTATTTTTAATATATATTAAATTGTTTGAATGACACACGAATATATACAAATTCTAAACGCTATACAAGGAAATATAAATCAATATACTAAATATATGATAAATAATAAACCGTATATGTGGAATATATACTAATTTAAGAAACTATATATTTCTAATCTTGGAAACTATATATTTAAAATATATTCAAACATAAAAAAAAAACCATGTATTTGGAATATATTCTAACAAAACGTATGCAAAGGAGCCCTCCAATCTAAATTTCCAGGTTGAGCACCTGGTTGCCTTGTAACATTTTTTTTTTTTTTTTGGCTGTTGACGATTTCTTTTGATTCAACAAACATTTTTCTATCACATGAAATACGTTTGTGTGATTGAGCGTTCTAACAGTTTGCCTATTACAGATTCAGACGAGTGGGTTAATCACAACAAATTTGTGTCAATTAGAAAACTCTTTGAAACATATATTTTATAGAAAAAGAAAAGAAGGGAAAATTTTGTTAGTTCATAAATTAAAAAAAAATAACTTAAAAGAAAAAAAAAAAAACCTTGTTTACAAGTTGTAGTAGTATTAATGTAATATATTGAGAAGTGGACATCAATCATCTAATGACAAATGGCAGCCTCTGAAGCAAATATAAAATGCGTTCAGATTGCTTAAACGACATCATGATATGAATAAGACGACTATAAGCTTATTTCCCCATACGACACCGTTTGGCTTCATTCCTCCCTGTCGTACGGAAACTGTTGTGAAGTTTCGGGCCGTTTCATTGAAGCAGTATGATTTATTTTACTCTTCTACCCTTAATTTCGCTAAGGTAACAGAAAAAATAACAGGGCGTTTAAAGTAATTTAACGTATTACTTATCTCCAAGTTTATGAGAAGAAATGTGGTGTACGTGGCCAACACACATCCTCGTTCTACATCCTTCTCCACATTCAGCCACGTGGCAATTCATTTTTTTTTATTACACGGCAAGTTTCGTTTCAGTTCGAAGGGGAAAAATTTTCAATGGCTTTATCTCACAGTTTAAGCTTAACAACAAGAACAATAACTACTTACATTTCTCCCGAAACCCACTTCGCTTTCGTTATCAAACCCAATCTTCTTATTCCAAAACAACACGGAACGCTTTCCTTCGCAATCCGCGCCATGGGTGCGTCTTCTAGTTCTTCCTTCCAGAAATCAGACAACGTTCAAGGTCCCTCTCTATAACTATGTCAATATTCTTTTTCGTTTTGATATTTCTGTTAAACTTTTTTTTTTTGGGTGCAGAGTCGGGGAGGGTTGATTATGCCTCTTTAAGTGATGATGAATGGAAAAAGCGGCTCGAGCAGGAGCAGTTTTACATTACGCGCCAGAAAGGGACTGAGAAGGCTTTTTCTGGGTATTAAATTTTGTAATTCATGTTTTTAAATTAAACTGTATTGCTTTTACTGGGTATGTTGTTGTTTCGTTTCCTTTGGGAGTTTTCAAGGCTTCCTCTTGTATTGCAGCGGCTGATTACCTCGATCATGAATTCACCATTTAGGTGTAAATTTTGAAAATCCTAAGAAACAGGAAATTACAATGTCGAAATTAGTCATGTGTATCTGTGGAATTATCATGGAAGTGCTGAAATTCTTATTTGATTCTAGTTTTTCGATCCTCCGTACTGGAGTTGTTGACTTATAAATCACTTCCATGTATTGTAAGTGTTATAGTCTGGCTAATTTGCAATTTTTTTTTCTGTATCTCTGTGGGTCAGTTGCCTATTTTGTATTGTTTTTTCTTGGAAAATGTCTACGCGGAGGATTGGAGCAAACCATAGAATTAATTTTGACCAAACTCGTTCTCAGATTCTTTAGCATTCAGCAAGAACTTGTAATTGCAACTTTGAGCAAAGTGGCAGTCAAGATCATACTGTTCTCCAAGTGCTTTTCCTTGTTCTGATCCTGTTTTAAAGGGAACTTGATGAGTCAATCCGTGTACTTGTCTTGCTTTTACTGCCGTACCAGGTCTTACTCCATGTATTGCTTAACATTAAGCAGATAGTGGAATTTTTTCTGTCTTTTTTGAATCTTTTTTAAGGCAATATAGATAATTAGATTGGTCAATGATTTATACTGTGTCATAGAATCCGATTAACCAAGATGTTAATTAATCAGTTACCATAAATTGGATTGGATTTTACTGTGTTTTCTTCTGTAGGTCCTCAAGTATTTATATTCATCTAATGATGTATGTAACCTGATATTCTTTTTCTCCATATTCAGGAAATATTGGAACACCAAAACCCCTGGAACTTACCATTGCATATGTTGTGATACACCTCTATTTGAGTAAGTATTCTTACTTCTACTAGGCTTTCTCTTGAAAAATCTGTATTAGGGAGGCTTTGGTAACTCTTATTAAATTGCATGCTTCTTCTAGTTCATCAACCAAATTTGATAGTGGTACTGGATGGCCATCATATTACCAACCCATAGAAGACAATGTGAAGTCAAAGTTAGATCGATCAATTATTTTTATGCCTCGCCAGGAAGTTCTCTGTGCTGTCTGTGATGCTCATCTTGGCCATGTATTCAATGATGGGCCGGCTCCCACGGGAAAGCGCTATTGTATCAATAGGTAAATACTTCCTACCAAGTCATGCCCTTTACCTGCCATTTAGACATCTTTATAATTATTATCACAAATTTACTAATTTTGCAGTGCTGCGCTAAAACTGAAATCAAAGTAGGAAACACTATCAGGCGTGAAAACCAGAAAGATTTTGTCGTATTTGTAGATGAACATCTAAAGTTATTTCTCATTAGTCATCTTATGTGATATTGCTTGAAGGGAATGTGTGTGCTGTTGCTTGAATAAATGATGTCATCAGAATTGGTCCAGTTAATATGCAGCTGTATACAAAAGAATTCTAATAGATTAATTATGGAGTGTTCATTTAATAGACTAATACCGTTTTTCACTTGAGTTGTATCTGCAGAAATTTATGCACTATTCTATTGAGTTATTTCCCGGAAAAACAACCGAATGAGGATTTTTCCATTCTCTTACTGACACTGCATCGATTTAGTACATCATATATTTGTTCTTCTTTAGATACAACCATGGCAACAATCAAAGTTGTGAAATATAATGTTGCTAGTAGGCGAGCTTAGGGGAATTTAAACCTGTGACATCTTAATTTCATTAAAATTTTATGTAACTTGCTATAAGCCCCTACATTGTTCTATTTCACACCATCAAAAATAAAAATAAATAAAATTTCATCCTTCTACGTGTGCTTGCCTGCATGTTTTAGGAAGTGGAATACAGCATTAGAATGGTTGTAATGGCTACGGAAGGCAGTATCATCAGAAATTAGATTGGGCAATTCATGATCAAATTTTAGAGATGAATCCCCCCTCAAAGACGTCTTTAAATAAGGGGCTGAAATCCATGGAGTGAGTAGTTTGATGGATTGTCACTGGCCCGTTATAGTTATTTTGTCTAAGATCCAAGGCTCAAAGTTCTGCTTCCTCTGTAAGTGCTGGAAGTTTATGAGAGGACTAAAGTTTATCTATGATTGGTTTTAAACAATGCCATTTAATATAATTTCTCCAATCAAATAACATAACTATATACTAAAATTATTTGGAGGAAAATATTACTATCTGCAAGTGTGACCAAAGCAATGACGTTATGTTGGAAGGATCTGGGTTCTTTTTCTTGGGAAATAATTCAATCTGACTTATTTATTTATTCGTTTTTCAAAAACAAAGAGATGACCAAGACCAAGTAAAAATTTATTTATACGGAACGACAAAGTTTTCTATAGATAGACCTGTAAGCTCCTGGCTTTCCAACAACTTCATTACTTAAAATCTTCAACTCGTTTTAGTTGAGTGTAGGGTTCGGTAACAATGGCAGATGAGGTGATTCTGTTGGATTTCTGGGCGAGCGGTTTTGGCATAAGGGTGAGAATCGCATTGGCTGAGAAAGGGATAAAGTATGAATACAAAGAAGAGGACTTGAAGAACAAGAGCCCTTTGCTTTTGCAAATGAACCCAATTCATAAGAAGATCCCGGTTCTCGTTCACAATGGCAAACCCGTCTGTGAATCTTCCATCATCGTTCAATACGTTGATGAGGTATGGAAGGATAAAGCTCCATTGCTCCCCTCTGATCCTTATAAGCGAGCTGAAGCAAGGTTTTGGGTTGATTTCATTGATAAGAAGGTAAGTTGATTTCATGATTAACACAAATTAGGTGATTGTGTGAAATGAATGGAGGTTCATTCTCCCCATTTGTATGTGTTAACTTTAGGGCACCTCTTTTGGTTTTCCTAGAATGGATGTGAGATGTTTTAGAATCTTGCCTAATTCATGGCAAAGACGGTAACCCAGTGAAGAAAATTGCAGTTATTTGATGCTGGGAGGAAGACTTGGAGCACAACTGGTGAAGCACTGGAGGACGCAAAGAAGGAATTCATTGAAACAATCAAGACCTTGGAAGAGCAGCTGGGAGACAAGCCTTACTTCGGAGGTGAAACCTTCGGGTACGTCGACCTAATTTTGATCTCTTATTACTGTTGGTTTCACGCATACGAGACATACGGCAAGTTCAGCTTAGAGGCAGAGTGCGCCAAAATCACTGCCTGGGCTAAGAGATGTAAGCACAAGGAAAGCGTTTCCAAGTCGCTCCCCGATGAGAAGAAAGTTCTGGGATATGCTGCAGAATTGAGGAAGAGGTTTGGGATAGAATAGACAGAATTTTGCAACGCAGCAAGCAGAATTGCTCTTTCTCTATCAGACTTATGTTGTGTTTGTGCGTGTATTGTTGTGGTTTTGCTTTCTGAATAAATTGGTGAGAATGTGGCTGTAAAATTTCCATAATTAATCATATAATAATAACTATGCAATAATAATTAATCACGCATGTTAGATCACGTGAAGTTTTGAAACCTTATGCTGAAGCTTCAATATACAAGCGGATGGGTAATCCTAAGTAGTTCCATTAAATATTTCCACCCAGAAAAGGCCGAAGGACTTAATCCCCTTATTACGGTTTCCCTAAATCACAAATTCATATTTTAAAAAGGTCAAAGTACTTATCCTGCCCAAGGTTTTCATGAAGACAAAATTTTACATCATTTTTTCTGTTAATCAACAGTTAAATATTAATTATTAAAAAAATATTTTTATCTTTAGATACAACTATGATAATAATCAAAGTTGTGGAGTATAATGTTGCTAGTAGGCGAGCTGAGGGGAATTTAAACCTGTGACATCCTAATTTCATTCAAACTTTATGGATCTTGCTATAAGCCCCTGCATTGTTCTATTTCACACCATCAAAAATAAAAATAAACAAAATTTCATCCTTCTACGTGTGCTTGCCTGCATGTTTCAGGAAAAGTTTATATTTGGATATTTGTTGATAGGTTGTGAATCATAGTAAGAGGGATTATTATAAAAATGTGAATCTTATGTACATACCGATGGAATCCAGCGTTAGAATGGCTCTGATGGCTACCGAAGGCAGTTTCATTAGAAGTTGGATTGTACACTTCATGATCAAATTTGAGAGATGAATTCCCATCCCTTCAAAGAGGACTATAAATAAGAGCCCAAAATCCATGGAGTGAGTAGTTTGATGGGTCGTCACTGGCCGGTTATAGTTTTTGTGTCTAAGATCCAAGGCTCAAAGTTCTGCTTCCTCTGTAAGTACTGGATGAAATTGTTGAAGGGAGAGAATTGTTAATTTATCAAGTTGAAAAGGAGGGAATTTGAGTATAGTTTAATAAGAGGACTATAGTTGAAATCCACTCAGAATAGAATTTACAAACCCACTTTACTCTCTTCTATTCTAGGTTTTGTTATAGCAAAGCAACTATATTCAAATATTTTGAATAACCAAATAACATATATCATAGACATCAAAACGATGAATAAATGAAAAAAATAAATTGGTAACATAACAAACAAAGATAACACAATCATATATAATGGTTTGACATTCATAGTCTACATCCACTCTCGTAAGTCATGGTAGAAATTCATTATAGCAGAAAACATTTTAGATTTACAGAGTTTGATGCCCTCTAATAAACCTCATAAATTACATAACAGAATACACCTAATATAAATCTTAGTCTCTCCCCCTTTTTGATACAGTCAACACATACCCTTATTTGATTAACCAAGGATGAATTTTTACAGCTACAGGACTCAGCATCAGCCTCCACCTGGAATCAGCAGATCCCCTTCCAGTCACAGGATGAAGCTCGTCTAAAATCTTCAGGTGAGGAGAAGAAAAACAACAAAAAAGGCCGAGCATTGCACCTTAACAAAAAGGCATCACTTGTTTGTTATGTAACCAAATGCCACATCACCAAAATTTTTCTCCTCCACCAGAAACGACACTGCATAAAAAAAAAACTTTGACTTTTCGAAGTTGTAAAAAAGAAGTTGAGTAGGCAAAACACATGGCAAAAAAGTGTCGAATCATCACAGGTATGTTTGGGAGCTTATAAGCTATTTGTTAAAAAGTATATAAAGACTAATTTTATGTATGATTGGATTTAAGTCGAGCTAGTTCGATCTTAAACTCAATCTAAGAGTTTTATATTGTTGAGTTTAAACTTAAATTTAAAGAGTGTTCAATTTACCAAGCTTGTAAATTTTAAAAAATTTTGATTTAAATTAATTAAAATAATATTATTTTTATCAATACACATAAAACAAAAAATATTTTGACTGATTTTTGTTTAACTACGGAGTTTAAACTCAATTTATCTCAACTCATATTGTAAATACTTTTTTTTCAAAAAAAAAAAAAAAAGTTTATATTACAAATTATGGGCCTAGAGACTTAGCCTTCCTAACTCACCAAATCTCTACATAAGACTCAGATTCCAATCTTACATTCAGAGACGAGTCTCGAATCAACTTTGTCTTTAAGGTCTGGACCTTTTTGTTGACCGAGCTTATGCCCAACTCCGATTTCATGTATAAACATCATATCTTATATTTATAAATATAAATTTATTTAATATAACGTGATTTGTAAGGAGCACTGGTTTAGATTAATATTTGATTATTCTGATAATTTATTTTTTATTATTAATATTATCTTATTTAGTTTATTATATAATAATAAAAAAATAAATAAATTTTTACGGGTGATATGATAAGTAATATAAAAGTAATTTGATTATTACATATGTTTTAAGAATAAAAAGATTATTAAAATAATCTTAATTTTTTTTAGAGTTGCGTCTTTATTTATTAAAATTTTAAAATAAAAATATTCTTGTTTTTTTAAATAAAACAAATTGCATGAATAATATTTTATAAAATACATTGATAGTAAAATCATAATTTAAAAATAATTTAATTAATTAATTTCATAGTTTGATAACGTAAAAAGATCATATATTATTAATTAAATAGAGAAAAAATATTTTAAAAAATATACAAAATAAATTCTTTAACATAAGATATAATAATTAAATACAATATTAATTTACATTCAATCATCTTTTAAAAACAGTTAAATAAATAATATTTTTAATATTTTATAATGATCAAATAAATATAATAATTATTTATATGTTATAATCTTATAAATATAATCATAAATTTTATTGATGTTTAAGGATGAAAAAGTGACTGGGAAAAGTGTTACTCGCCATGAACGGCATTCAGTGTTTCTCCAGCCACCTCACCTGAACTCCATTTTTTCTTCTCCTACATGTACCACCATTAGACTTTTCTCTTCTCCTTTTCATTGCGTTTTCACAAAAAGCCAGCTTATTCATTCTCAGTGAATTTATATTGTATTGTTCAGTTGAATTAATTTGATGATCACAGAGAAGATAAAGAAGGGAAACAATGGTGGCCCTGTTGGGCAATCTCCGCTGCCGATGCTGCATGGATCGATGGATGAAAATGATGTGGCGGAGCCGGTAGCAAGATTGGTGCTAATGGCTCCATGTGTTGCGGCCCTGGTGGTCATGCTCAAAAACTCCGACTCTAATGACTTTGGCTTTCTGTCCTACTCCAACCTTGGAGCTTTTAGGTTTATATTTTGAATTTATTTTGAACTTTACATACATTTTGTTTCAGTTTACGGATTAATTCGGATTCAAAATAAAGATATTACGAGAGCGCTGTGAAAGTAGTTTATGAATTGATTTTCATGGTGCAGGTATTTAGTGTACGCCAATGGAATTTGTGCTGAATATTCTCTTCCTTCAGCTATTATCGCAGCCTTGCCTCACCCCTTCACCATGTCTCAAGCCTGGACTTTCTTCTTCCTTGACCAGGTAATTACTGTTGAATGTCAATTGCTAGTTTTCCATGGTGGGTTGTAAATTTGAGTCAAATTATTGTTAAAGAACCATGTAAACTTACTCAAGTTTGTATTGGCCCAAACAAGATTTTGCCTTCCAACAAAATTATGCATATGGGCTCAGGTTCTGACTTACTTGGCTCTGGCTGCCGGAGCGGCGGCAGCAGAGGTTCTGTTCCTGGAAGAAAAGGGAGATTCAAAGCTTTGGCATTATGACTCAAACAAAATTTTCTGTATCCTAAATGAACTATCATTTTCAGTGTTTAATAAGCATGGTGTGATCACGTGATTTAACATGCGAGACTGATTTCGACAAATTATTGTTGGATGACTAATTATGGAATTTTACAACCATATTCTCACCAATTTATTCGGAAAGAAAAAACTACAATAGTAAACAACATGGGTCTGATAGAGCAAGCAGAATTCTGCTTGTTGCGTAGCAAAATTCTGTCTATTCTATGCCAAACCACTTCCTCATTTCTGCAACAAATCCCAGAACTTTCTTCTCATCAGGGAGCGACTTGGAAACGCTTTCCTCTGCATACATCTCTTAGCCCAGGCAGTGAATTTGGGGCACTCTGCCTCTACGCTGAACTTGCCATATGTCTCGTATGCGTGAAACCAACAGTAAAAGGAGATCAAAGACAGGTCAGCGTACCCGAAGGTGTCACCTCCGAAGTAAGGCTTGTCTCCCAGCTGCTCTTCCAAGGTCTTGATTATTTCAATGAATTCCTTCTTTGCGTCCTCCTGTGCTTCACCTGTTGTGCTCCATGTCTTCCTCCCAGCATCATATAACTGCAATTTTCTTCACTGGGTTACCGTCTTTTCCATGAATTGGGCAAGATTTTAACAAACTTAACATCCATTTTAGCAAAACCAAAAGGGGTGCCTTAATATTGTATGACTTCAGTAAATTATTTTCGTCGGTTAACACACACCATAAGGAGAGAATGAACCTCCATTCATGTCACACAATCACATAATGTGTGTAAATCATGAAATCAACTTACCTTTTTATCGATGAAATCAACTCTGTCTTCGTGTTCGAAACATAAGTTATTCATATCCTCCCACTATATATTAATAACAATATACAGTATATTTAATTTCCTGTTTCAATTCTCACCCATTTGCGCAGACAATGACTTATTTTTGGAGTGATCGAAGGAACACCTGAAGGAGCCATGGAAGGCTCATATTCAACAATGGCAGTGGGTAATATCTATCCTCCTTTACCATCATTCTCAATCAAAAAAACATGACACAATGTCTCGAGATAGAAAGAATTTACACTAATATAATGGCAGGATATGAATAATTTATGTTTTAAATACGAAGACGAAGAGTTATATTATCAAATTTACGTGAGCTTATGGTATTAAAAGTAGTAAACAATGAAGAAATGGAATACAATAAGAAAAAAATAAAACTAAAAATAAAAATTCTCAATTCAGTTTTTCTAAACAATGCTATTTAATATAATTTCTCCAATTAAATAACATAATTATATACTAAAATTATTTGGAATACGTAGTTATATATTTTCCTTGTGAGGAAAGTACTACTATCTGCAGGTGTGACCAAAGCAATGACCTTATGTTGGAAGAATCTAGATTCTTTTTCTTGGGAAATCATTCAACCTGACTTCCATTTATTTATTCATTTCTCAAATGCAGACCATGGAAAAATCAACACGGAACCACAAAGTTTTCTATAAGCAGACCTGCAAACTCTAAGCTATTCACCAACAACATCATTACTACTTAAACTCTTTAACTTATTTTAGTTGAGTGTAGAGTTTGTGTAACAATGGCGGACGAGGTGATTCTGTTGGATTTCTGGCCGAGCATGTTTGGGATAAGGGTGAGAATCGCATGGGCAGAGAAAGGGATCAAGTATGAATACAAAGAGGAGGATTTGAAGAACAAGAGCCCTTTGCTTTTGCAAATGAACCCAATTCATAAGAAGATCCCGGTTCTTGTTCACAATGGCAATCCCGTCTGTGAATCTTCTATCATTGTTCAATACGTTGATGAGGTATGGAAGGATAAAGCTCCATTGCTCCCCTCTGATCCTTACGAGCGAGCTCAAGCTAGGTTTTGGGTTGATTTCATCGATAAAAAGGTAAGTTGATTTCATGATTTGCACAAATTATGTGATTGTGTGACATGAATGGAGGTTCGTTCTCTCCATTTGGTGTGTGTTAACCGAAGAAAATAATTTGCAGAAGTCATACAATATTAAGGCACCTCTTTTGGTTTTCCTAAAATGAATGTTAAATGTTTTAAAATCTTGCCTAATTCATGGCAAAGACGGTAACCCAGTGAAGAAAATTGCAGTTAGTTGATGCTGGGAGGAAGACATGTAGCACAACAGGTGAAGCACTGGAGGACGCAAAGAAGGAATTCTTTGAAATAATCAAGACCTTGGAAGAGCAGCTGGGAGACAAGCCTTACTTCGGAGGGGAAAGCTTCGGGTACGTCGACCTAATTTTGATCTCTTATTACTGTTGGTTTCACGCATACGAGACATACGGCAAGTTCAGCGTAGAAGCAGAGTGCCCCAAAATCACTGCCTGGGCTAAGAGATGTAAGCACAAGGAAAGCGTTGCCAAGTCGCTCCCTGATGAGAAGAAAGTTCTGGGATATGCTGCAGAATTGAGGAAGAGGTTTGGGATAGAATAGACAGAACTTTACAATTCAGCAAGCAGAATTGCTCTCTCTATCATACTTATGTTGTGTTTGTGCGCGTATTGTTGTCGTTTTGCTTTCCGATTAAATTGGTGAGAATGTGGCTGTAAAATTTGATAATTAATCATACAATAATAATCATGCAATAATAATTATCACGCATGTTAAATCACGTGAAGTTTTGAAACCTTATGCTGAAGCTTCAATATACAAGCGGATGGTTAATCCTAAGTAGTTCCATTAATATTTCCACCAAGAAAAGGCCGAAGGACTTAATCCCCTTATTATAGTTTCCCTAAATCACAAATTCATATTTTAAAAAGGTCAAAGGATTTATTCCCTCCCAAGGTTTTCGTGAAGGCAAAATTTCACATCTTATTTTTCTAAAATCCAAATACTTATGTATTGCTATTGATTAACAATTAAATTTAATAATCAACAGTTAAATTTTAATGATTATAAGAGTAATTTTATCTTTAAATATAATCATGATAATAATCAAAGTTGTGGAGTATAATGCTCTTAGCAGATGAGTTTAGGGGAATTTAAACCTGTGACATCCTAATTTCATTCAAACTTTGTGGATCTTGCTATAAGCCCCTACATTGGTCTATTTCACACCAACATAAATAAAAATAAACAAAATTTCATCCTTCTACGTGTGCTTGCCTGCATGTTTTAGGAAAAACTTATATTTGGATCTTAGTTGATAGGACGTGAATTATAGTAAGAGGGGATTATTATAAAAATGTGAATCTTATGTACATACAGATGGAATCCAGTATTAGAATGGCTGTAATGGCTACTGAAGGCAGTATCATCAGAAGTTAGATTGTGCACTTCATGATCAAATTTGAGAGATGAATTCTCATCCCCTGAAAGAGGTCTATAAATAAGAGACCAAAATCCATGGAATGAGTAGTTTGATGGGCCGTCACTGGCCGGTTATAGTTTTGGTGTCAAAGATCCAAGGCCCAAATTTCTGCTTCCTCTGTAAGTACTGGATGAAATTGTTGAAGGGAGAGAATTGTTAATTTATCAAGTTGAAAGGGAGGGAATTTGAGTAAAGTTTAATAAGAGGTGCCCATGGCTCTTTGTGTTGCGGCCCTCGTGGTCATGCTCAAAAACTCCGACACTAATGACTTTGGCTTTCTGTGCCACTCCGACATTGGAGCTTTTAGGTTTACATTTTGGATTTTTTTTTATCTTTACATACATTTTGCTCCTGTTTACTGATTAATTTGGATTCAAAATAAAGATATTACGCGAGCACTGTGAAAGTAGTTTATGAATTGATTTTCATGGTGCAGGTATTTAGTGTACGCCAATGGAATTATTTGTGCTGAATATTCTCTTCTTACAGCTACTATTGCAGCCATGCCTCGCCCCTTCACCATGTCTCAAGCCTGGACTTTCTTCTTCCTTGACCAGGTAATTACTGTTAAATGTCAATTGCTAGTTTTCCATGGTGGGTTGTAAATTTGAGTCAAATTATTGTTAAAAGAATCATGTAAACTTACTCAAGCTTGTATTGGCCCAAACAGGAGTTTGCCTTCCAACAAAATTATGCATATGGGCTCAGGTTCTGACTTACTTGGCTCTGGCTGCCGGAGCGGTGGCAGCAGAGGTGCTGTTCCTGGAAGAAAAGGGGGATTCAAAGCTTTGGCATTATGACTCAAACAAAATTTTCTGTATCCTAAATGAACTATCATTTTCAGTGTTTAATAAACATTGTGGTCACGTGATTTAACATGCGAGACTGATTTCGACAAATTATTGTTGGATGACTAATTATGGAATTTTACAACCATATTCTCACCAATTTATTCAGAAAGAAAAAACTACAATAGTACACAACATGGGTCTGATAGAGCAAGCAGAATTCTGCTTGTTGCGTAGCAAAATTCTGTCTATTCTATTCCAAACCGCTTCCTCATTTCTGCAACAAATCCCAGAACTTTCTTCTCATCAGGGAGCGACTTGGAAACGCTTTCCTTCTGCATACATCTCTTAGCCCAGGCAGTGAATTTGGGGCACTCTGCCTCTACGCTGAACTTGCCATATGTCTCGAATGCGTGAAACCAACAGTAATAAGAGATCGAAATTAGGTCGACGTACCCGAAGCTTTCCCCTCCGAAGTAAGGCTTGTCTCCCAGCTGCTCTTCCAAGGTCTTGATTATTTCAAAGAATTCCTTCTTTGCGTTCTCCTGTGCTTCACCTGTTGTGCTCCATGTCTTCCTCCCAGAATCATATAACTGCAATTTTCTTCACTGGGTTACCGTCTTTGTCAGAATTAGGCAATTTTAACACATTATTTAAAATCCATTTTAGCAAAACCAAAAGGGGTGCCTTAATATTGTATGACTTCAGTAAATTATTTTCTTCGGTTAACACATACCAAATGGAGAGAATGAACCTCCATTCATTTCACAAAATCACATAATTTGTGTAAACCATAAACTGGGTTTGTTCAAAATCATGCCAATCCCCAACTTCCGAATTCATTAAACTACATTCTGTAAGTTTCTGAGAAACACATAAATCTCTTATAAAATTCATGGCCAAAACATTCACTAAATTAGCTAGAACCCTCATAGAGAGTGCATGAAATTCATTCATCAATCACAATCACTAAACATACATTTAAAAAAGAAATCAATCTAATAGTAACTATTAACTTACCTTCTTGTCAATGAAATCAACCCAAAACCTAGCTTGAGCTCGCTCATAAGGATCAGAGGGGAGCAATGGAGCTTTATCCTTCCATACCTCATCAACGTATTGAACAATGATGGAAGATTCACAGACGGGTTTGCCATTGTGAACAAGAACCGGGATCTTCTTATGAATTGGGTTCATTTGCAAAAGCAAAGGGCTCTTGTTCTTCAAATCTTCCTCTTTGTATTCATACTTGATCTCTTTCTCCGCCAATGCGATTCTCACCCTTATGCCAAACATGCTTGGCCAAAAATCCAACAGAATCACCTCGTCCGCCATTGTTACACAAACTCTACACTCACAAGAGTAAGTTAAAGATTTTAAGTAGTAATGATGTTGTTCGTGCAAACCCGAGAGTTTGCAGGTTTATTTATAGAAAACCCAGCGGTTTCCCAAGACAAAGAATCTAGGTTCTTCCAACATGAGGTCATTGCTTTGGTCACACTCGCACTTCCTTGACCTAAAATTCTGCTAGCTTTAAGTGGGCCGAAGGACATCCCACCGAACGTTTGCTGAAAAGACTAAATCCCAGGCCCAATTTTTTAAAGGCCGAAGAACTATTTCCCACCCAAAGTTTGAGGCGAGGACAAAGTCCCACCCTCCAAGTTTCAAAAGCTCAATCTTCCACCTATAGAAAGAATTTAAGATTAAATAAAATAGAAAACAGTAACACTTTAGGGGTAATATTATCATTTTAGGTTTAAAATTTTATAAAAATATAAAATTTAAAAAAAATTAAAATATATATTAAAAAATTTTTAAAAATTTGAAACAGCCACCACCGCCACTGCAACAAGGTGGTCGCCGCTGACGGAGCCAAATAACAGTTTCCAATCACTTGGTTTCGGAGGAGGCCAGATCCGTTCCATGGAGGCAGCCAAATCTGACCGCCTCAGTTCTGGCGAAGGCGGCCAGATCTGGCTACCTCTGCCAGAAGAAGATATCGAAAATGATCGACTTTGGTTACAGCGGTCATTTTCGACCTTTATTTTTTACGGATGCGGCTTGATCTGGCTGCCTCCACCGAATGGGGAGGCCAGATCTGGCCTCCCTTAAAAGCAGGTGGCCGAAAACGTCCACCTGGCCCCTTCAGCGGTGGCCACCATCGCGACACTGGCGACGGTGGCTGCTTCAAATTTTTTAAGATTTTCATAATTTTTTAATATATTTTTTTAATTTTTTTAAAAATTTTAAATATTTTTAAAAATTATTTATATTAAAAATTATTTTATAATTTTATTACAAATATTTATATTATTTAAAAGGGTATTTTAGTCATTTAAGTATAAAAATTATAAAAAATGTTTTCATAGGTGGGAGACTGGGCTTTTGAAACTTAGAGGGTGGGACTTTGTCCCCGCCTCAAACTATGAGTGGGAAATAGTCCTTTGGCCTTTTTAAAAACTCAAACACCACCATAACCTAAATCAACGTTAAGCTTAATAGTTAATAGTTAAAAAATATTTCGTGTTTTTGATAAAAAAATTTTAAAAATAAAATTTATAAAAATATTAAATTAAATTATTAAAAATTTTTAAATATACATAGAAATAAAACATACAAAAAAAAAAAAACAGTAATTACTACTTATAAAAGAACCAAGAGGTTGAAAACAACATCCTAGTTCACGGGGCAATCAAATCTAGCCGTCTTATTTGGTGGAAGAGACTTTGACGAAGACGGTAAGATTTGGTTGTCTTCGTTATAAAATGTGACTAGGAATTGTTGAAAATACTAGACTTTGACTCCAATTGCCGTTTCTGACTATGGTTGATGGTGAAGGTGGTCAGATCTAACAGTCTCCACCAAAAATGCAGGAGACCAATCTAACCTCTTCACTGAACAAAGCAGCTAGATATGATCTTCCTATGAACCAAGAAACCATTTGTGACCTCCTAATTTGTTTATTGGTAGTTGCTGCTATTGAAAATACTGTTGGCGACAATGACTATTTTTTATTTTTTTATTTTTTTTGTAATGAGTGCAGCTTAGTTATATTACCAAAAAGAAAAAAAATGAATAAAAAAAAAGTCAATAAATCGGTGTTTAGGTTTTTAAACATTAAAAAATGAAATTTTATTTTTTTAATAAACATTAGGTGGGAATATCTCTTTTGGCCCTTTGAATATCGTAATATTATTCTCAAGGAAAATATATAACTACGTATTCCAAAAAATTTTAATATATAATTATGTTATTTGATTGGAGAAATTATATTAAATAGCATCGTTACAAAAACTGAATTGAGGATTGTTTATTATATCTTGGTGTATGTCACTTCTTCATCACCTAAATTTAATAATATAACTCCTTGTCTTTGTGTTCAAAACATAAGTTATTCATATCCACCCACTATCTATTAATAACAATATACAGTATATTTCATTTCCTGTTTCAATTCTCACCCATTTGCCCAGACAATCGCTTATTTTTGGAGTGGTCGAAGGAACACCTGAAGGAGCCATGGAAGGCTCATTTTCAACAATGGCAGTGGGTAGTATCTATCCTCCTTCGCCATCATTCTCAATCAAAAAAACATAATTCACAATGTCTCAAGATGGAAAGAATTTACACAAATGTAACAGGAGGATATGAACAATTTATGTTTTGAACACGAAGACGAGGAGTTATATTATCAAATTTACGTGAGCTTATGATATTAAAAGTAGTAAACAATGAAGAAATGGCATACACTAAGAAAAAAATAAAACTAAAAATAAAAATTCTCAATTTATTTTTTCTAACCAAAGCTATTTAATATAATTTCTCCAATCAAATAACATAATTATACAATAAAATTATTCGGAATACGTAGTTATATATTTTCCTTGAGGAAAATATTACTACCTGCAAGTGTGACCAAAGCAATGACCTTATCTTGGAAGAATCTAGATTCTCTTTCCTGGGAAGTAATTCAACCTGACTTCTATTTATTTATTCGTTTTTCAAATACAAAGGGACGACCAAGTCCGTGGAAAAATTTATACGGAACCACAAAGTTTTCTATAAAACAGACTGTAAACTCTTGGCTTTCCACCAACAACACCATTACTTAAAATCTTTAACTTGTTTTAGTTGAGTGTAGAGCTCTGTAACAATGGCAGATGAGGTGATTCTGTTGGATTTCTGGCCGAGCGCTTTTGGCATAAGGGTGAGAATCGCATTGGCTGAGAAAGGGATAAAGTATGAATACAAAGAAGAGGACTTGAAGAACAAGAGCCCTTTGCTTTTGCAAATGAACCCAGTTCATAAGAAGATCCCGGTTCTTGTTCACAATGGCAAACCCGTCTGTGAATCTTCCATCATCGTTCAATACGTTGATGAGGTATGGAAGGATAAAGCTCCATTGCTTCCCTCTGATCCTTATAAGCGAGCTCAAGCAAGGTTTTGGGTTGATTTCATTGATAAGAAGGTAAGTTGATTTCATGATTAACACAAATTATGTGATTGTGTGAAATGAATGAAGGTTCATTCTCTCCATTTGTGTCAATCAACCAAACTACACACCACAATTTTTTCAACTGAATAATACCTCAATTATTAACAGAAAAATGAGAGAAAGTGTTTTGATTACAAAACTGAAAAATATTCACTCAACTTTTTCTAATTTCCGAAAACTAAACAAAGAACACATATTTATAGAAAAAAAACTTAACAACTGGTGACAGCTGGAGCCTTAGAATCTTCACCGTCAACTTCAGAAAAATATCTTTCGACTTTTTCATATTGATCGTCGATTAGCAAGGAGGAAGAACTTGAAGAATATTCTGGAACCCTTAAACTCTGCTGCTTCTCTCAAACAGAAGAAAAACTTGCTCTCCCTTTGATTCATATCCTTCTCATTTCATACACATGAAACGCACCGTTTCATTTAAAAGTTAAAACGCTGCGTTTTTTGAAATAGGCTAAAATTAGTCTCCACATTTTCCCTCACAAACAAGACGCAGTGGTTTTGATTTGCACCCGACAACTAATTTTAGCAAGAAAAACTAACTCATATCAGCAAGCAATCCTGTACAAAAATTAACAACAGATCAGTTAAAAAAAAACTTCCCTCCTTATCATCTTTTCTTTACTTATAACTATTTTCAGTTTCTGCCTCTATTTGCCAATCTTGTTTTGTCATCATTGCTTCATTATTCTGAAATTCACACTATATGTATGTGTTAACTTTAAGGCACCTCTTCTGGTTTTCCTAAAATGGATGTTAAATGTTTTAAAATCTTGCCTAATTCATGGCAAAGATGGTAACCCGGTGAAGAAAACTGCAGTTATTTGATGCCGGGAGGAAGACTTGGAGCACAACAGGTGAAGCACTGGAGGACGCAAAGAAGGAATTTATTGAAACAATCGATGCCTTGGAAGAGCAGCTGGGAGACAAGCCTTACTTCGGAGGTGAAACCTTCGGGTACGTCGACCTAATTTTGATCTCATATTACTGTTGGTTTCACGCATACGAGACATACGGCAAGTTCAGCGTTGAGGCAGAGTGCCCCAAAATCACTGCCTGGGCTAAAAGATGTAAGCACAAGGAAAGCGTTGCCAAGTCGCTCCCTGATGAGAAGAAAGTTCTGGGATATGTTGTAGAATTGAGGAAGAGGTTTGGGATAGAATAGACAGAATTTTGCGACGCAGCAAGCAGAATTGTGCTTTCTCTATCAGACTAGTGTTGTGTTTGGGCGTGTATTGATGTAGTTTTGCTTTCCGAATAAATTGGTGAGAATGTGGTTGTAAAATTCCATAATTGATCATACAATAATTATCATGCAATAATAATTAATCGCGCCTGTTAAATCACGTGGAGTTTTGAAACCTTATGCTGAAACTTGAATATATAGGCGGGTGGTTAATCCTAACTAGTTCCATTAATATTTCCATCCAGAAAAGGCCGAAGGACTTAATCCCATTATTATGGTTTCCCTGAATCAAAAATTCATATTTTAAAAAGGTCAAAGTACTTATTCCCACCTAAGGGTTTCCTAAACACAAAATTTCACGTCCTAATTTTCTAAAACCAAAATACCCATCTATTAGTCTTAATCAACGGTTAAATTTAATAATCGATGATTATATATTAATAATTAAAAAAATATTTTTATTTATTAATAAAATTATTTTGAAATATAATAAATTTAAAAAATTAATAAAATAAATTTCAAAATTTTAAAATTTCAAAAATTCAAAAAAAAAAAAGGTAACCATCACGACATGCAGTATTTTTAACTGTTATAATCGTCTCCTTTTTTTGATGGTTGAAAAAGGCCTGAAGTGATTAGTTTTGACCCCAACGATCATTTTCAACCATTATTGATGGCGAAAATAGTCAGAGTTAATCGGCCATATTTGTCAAATAAGGCCACCACATCTGGTCATCTTGTGAATCGGGTGGTTATTTTTTGACACTTGATTTAAATTCCAGCAACTGTTGTCGTTGATTATATTATTGATAGCGATGATTTTTTTATTTTTTATTTTTTAATATTTTGTATTTAAATATTATTTTATATTATTATTATAATTTTTTTAATAAAAATTTTTGATTATTTTATCAAAAAAATTATATGAAAATTGGTTAACAGATAAATGTTTAGGTTTTAAAAAAATTAGGATACAAAATTGTCTTTGTATTCATATATACTTGATCCCTTTCCCTGCGAATGTGATTCTCACCCTTATGCCAAACATGCTTGGTCAGAAATCCAACAAAATCACCTCGTCCGCCATTGTTACTTAAACTCTACACTCAACTAAAACAAGTTTAAGATTTTAAGTAGTAATGATGTTGTTGGTGAAAAGGGAAGAGTTTGCAGGTTCTTTTATAGAAAACTTAGTGGTTTTGTACAAATTTGTCCATGGCCCTGGTCATCTCTTTGCATTTGAAAAATTGACTAAGTAAATAAAAGACAGATTGAATAATTTCCCAAGAGAAAGAATCTAGGTTCTTCCAACATAAGGTCATTGCTTTGGTCACACTCGCATTTCCTTGACTTAAAATTCTGCTAGCTTTAAATATTCGGACGATAATATATAACTACATTTTCCAAATAATTTTAATATATAATTACGTCATTTACTTGGAGCAATTATATTAAATAGCATCGCTCAGAAAAACTGAATTGAGGGTTGTTTTTTGTTTTTCTTGGTGTATGTCACTTCTTCATTGGACACTTAAATTTATTAATACAACTCTGTCTTTGTGTTCAAAACATAAATTATTCATATCCTCCCATAGATTGTTAAAAATATTTAAGGAGAAACGCTATTCCCAACCAAGGTTTCCTTAACTGACATATGCCACAAAGAAGTTTTAAAAAGCTAAATTCCCGTCCTTGTTATTTGAAAAAACTAAAATACTCTCTATAAAAATATATAATATTAATATTAAAATAAAATTTAATATAAAATAATATAAAATTTATAAATTAATTAAAAATTTTAAAAATATAAAAATAAAATAAAATTTTTAAAAGCATCAATTGCCACTAGTAAAGGTGACCGTCATTAATATCAGCCACCTTGATCAATTGGCGGCCAGTTCTGTTTTTTTTTTATTTTTAAAATTTTTAATTTTAATTTTAATAATATATTAATATTATTTTGATTTTAATTATTTCTATAAATTTTTTTTTGTATTTTTTAAGTTTTATTCAAAAAAATAAAAATATTTTTCTGACTTTAATCAATAGGTGGCTAGTCACCTTTTTAATTATGCACTATTTAATTTTCTGTTTCAATTCTCACCTGCCCCGACAAACGCTTATTTCTGGAGTGATCGAAGGAGCACCTGAAGGAGCCATGGAAGGGTCATTTTCAACGATGGCAGGCGGTTTTATCCTCCTTCACTGTCATTCTCAATCAAAAAAACATGATTCACAGTGTCTCGAGATGCAAAGAATTTACACAAATGTAATGGCAGGATATGAATAATTTACGTTTTTAACACGAAGACGAAGAGTTATATTATCAAATTTACGTGTATTTATGATAATAAAAGTAGTAAACAATGAAGATATGGCATACAATGAGAGAAAAAAAAATTAAATTAAAAATATAAATTCTCAATTCAATTTTTTTAAACAATGCTATTTAATATAATTTCTCTAATCAAATAAGATAATTGTGGACTAAAATTATTTCACTACAACAAAAAATGTTATTAGAATCGAAAAATTAGCATTAGATCAAATCCGATGCAAATCTGTATCAGATCAGTATTTGGTAAGAATAATTCAATTCTAAATAGTATTAAAAATTTAATTTGATGCTAAATTTGATACACATTATAATCGGCTACTAAATCTGATACTCAACAATGTTCTGATTTGTTGAAATTAGCATCGGATATTTAAATCCGAGGCTAATTAATTTTTTGATTCCATAAAATTAGCATTGAAACTTAAATCTGATGCTAATTAACTTTTTAATTTGTTGAAATTAGTATACGTTATCCAAATCCGTTGTTAATTAATGTCATGTTTTGTTGAAATTAGCATCGGATTCTTAAATTCAAAGCCAATTAATTTCTGATTCTTTAAAATTAGCATCGAATACTTAAATCCAACGCTAGTTAATATTTTGATTTATTAAAATTAATATCAAATACTCAAATCCAATGTTAATTAATGTTCTGATTTGTTGAAATTAACATTGGATACTAAAATTCAATGTTAATTAATTTTTTAAAATTAGCATCAGACTCTTAAATCTGATACTAACTAATTTTACAATATATTAAAAATTAGAATCATTCTGATGTCCGATGTTAATTTTTAATATATATTAAGCTGCCTCTTCTTCCCCAATTTCTACTGCACAGAAAACACTTAAAAAGCCGCCCACCTGCATTTTTCTCCCCTTGCGCGCATTCAGGTCCGCTACATCACTCTAACTTCTGATTCCTACAATTTTCTTCCATATAATATATAAAAACGCAAGCACCCGCATTATTCTGGCTGCCTGCTTACATATATACATATGTAAACAGGCGGTCTGTATATGCTGGCCGCCTGCTTTTATATATATATAAAATAACGTGTGCTTTTAGCGTGTTCATTTATTTTGTGAATAATATTTGGTTACTCTCCCTATTACCCGCCTTAATGTTAAATTGTGTTTAAAATAATAATAAAAAAAAAAGATTATTAAGTGATGGAAATAATTTTCTTTAAATTTCCCAAACTTAAATTATGCAATGGTATTTTTTAAAAAGATGAATGCCGTAGATGAGCGTAAGAAACCTTTATGCTGTATGAAGTTATACATCTGTTATGTTTTTGTTCTTCAAATCTCCGGATAGTTAATCTATTCTTAGTGAAAGATGTCTGGTTCTATTTTTAGCTTATAATAAATCATCATCTATTTATTTCATTTGGCTTGCACGTGAGAGGTGGATAAACCGATTAATACTTTACGGTACTTAATCGTCACCAACATCATTAAGAACAACCATATATATTTTGGGCATTTGGCTACAATAGAAATATATATTTTACTAATTTATATATTCTACTAGTGGTTACAACAGAATTATACTGATTACATACTAAATAACTTTGCCGTAGTATCAATAATATTGGGAAAATAGAACAACAGTATGGACATGCTGTCGTTATCCAATTCAAGCAATCTATTTTAATAAAAATTATGTGAAGAACGAGAAGGTCTATGTACTTGTTAATGGTTAAAATGATTTTAAAAGCTTCTGAAATGTTTCTGCCGTACAAGTATTGTCCCTCAGGTTACAATTTTAGAGATTCAACAATTACAAAAATTTTCTTTCAGAAGATTATTTAGCAGCTAACTTCAACTGGGAACTGGCTGACTATATCTTCTAGTACGTAGCTTAGTATTAATAATAGCTTAACAAATTATAGTTTACATTGTGTTGTCTAGAAGTTAACGTAAAGACTGACCTTGCACTAGCAATGGGAGCTGATTTGGCAGTAATGGAGCGTTATGCACTCCGGATGCGTGATGAGGGGCCTTTTGTCCTTGCTTAGGTTGGTTCGACCATTAGTAGCGTTTCTTTAATATAAGCATGAAATAACATGACGTTTTTTTGACTAATGGAAGATTCATAGTCCAGTAAAATGAAGTTAGTAAATAATCTATATCGTTGAGCTTCTTGCCTCTGAAAAAGATCAATAAGGTGCTCTGCTGATATTTTGGACTTTGGCAAGTCAACTTGACAACTAATGCTTTTGTGAGTGTAATGTTTTATTACTACCATAAGTAATTGAACGAAGGGAAAAAAGAATAAACAAGAGAAATGAAGTAGAAAGGACTTTTTTGCTTTGCATACATGAAAATGGACCTTATCACAAATATTTTATATTTAACTGTTTACATTATTCCTATGATATTAATATTTTGAACTCGAACTTAGTTGTAAATATCTAACAAACTATGTGTCCTCCCTAATGACATCAAATTAATATATGCTTAATGCACAAAAATTTCCTTCGTTTTGGTCAATTACTTACAGTTGAAAATATCAAAATTTTATCTCTTGATTACTTATGGGAAATTTTGATGTACAAGTCAAGCATGGGTTTAGTGTTGAGGAAATAGTGAACCACATTTTATAGGGTTGGGAAGAAGCAACATGGAATTGATAGGGCCTAGTAAAGTTATGTATTGGCTTTATGAATTGTTAGGGTGTTTTTTTTTAGAAGAATGATGGTGTTTAAACTTTGAATTTGGTAATTTCAGATATTATTGTTGATGAGTTTTAGTTGTCTTGAACAAATTTAATTTTGATGTGAAAGAATTTTGTTTTTTATACTTTCTAATTGACAATATAAAATTAGTTTTATAAATTGAAATGGTTATAGATCTTTTTTATACTTTTAATTGAGAACATTAAAGTAGTTTTGTACATTGAAATGGTTGTAAAGAGAAATTGTTATTATATTATAAGAAAGTGGGAAAAATATGATTAATGGATTAGTATTGGATTAAATTGAAATAGAATTGGTTAGGAATGGAATCGGATTAGTATTAAACATAGTTTTTAATTTAGTATTGATTAGCATCGGACATATTTTGAATTGGTTCGGATTTACGATTCTAATCCGATACTAAATTAGCATCAAAGACATAATCTGATTCTATTTCAATTGGCATCGCCCTGTTTTGTATCATCCACAAATACGATTCCAACTCTAAAAGAAATTAGCATCGCATTAGAATCAGAATTTAGCTAATACAACAAACAGCCTTTCCTCCAAATTTGGAATAATTAGTAAAATATTTTCCTTGAGGAAAATATTACCGTCTGCAAGTGTGACCAAAGCAATGACCTTATGTTGGAAGAATCTAGATTCTTTTTCTTGGGCCATAATTCAAACTGACTTCTATTTATTTATTCATTTTCAAATACAAAGGGACGACCAAGTCCGTGGAAAAATTTATACGGAACCACAAAGTTTTCTATAAATAGACCTGTAAACTCTTGGCTTTCCACCAACAACACCATTACTTAAAATCCTTAACGTGTTTTAGTTGAGTTAGAGTTCTGTAACAATGGCAGATGAGGTGATTCTGTTGAATTTCTGGCCAAGCGGTTTTGGCGTTAGGGTGAGAATCGCATTGGCTGAGAAAGGGATAAAGTACGAATACATAGAGGAGGACTTAAAGAACAAGAGCCCTTTGCTTTTGCAAATGAACCCAATTCATAAGACGATCCCGGTTCTTGTTCACAATGGCAAACCCGTCTGTGAATCTTCCATCATTGTTCAATACGTTGATGAGGTATGGAAGGATAAAGCTCCTTTGCTCCCCTCTGATCCTTATGAGCGAGCTCAAGCTAGGTTTTGGGCTGATTTCATTGACAAAAAGGTAAGTTGATTTCATGATTTACACAAATAATGTGATTGTGTGAAATGAATGGAGGTTCCCTCTTTCCATTTGCATGTGTTAACCGAAGAAAATAATTTACTGAAGTCATACAATATTAAGGCACCTGTTTTGGTTTTCCTAAAGTGGATGTTAAATGTTTTAGAATATTGCCTAATTCATGGCAAAGACGGTAACCTAGTGAAGAAAATTGCAGTTACATGATGCTGGGAGGAATTCTTGGAGCACAACAGGCGAAGCACTGGAGGACGCAAAGAAGGAATTCATTGAAACGATCAAGACCTTGGAAGAGCAGCTGGGAGACAAGCCTTACTTCGGAGGTGAAACCTTCGGGTACGTCGACCTAATTTTGATCTCTTATTACTGTTGGTTTCACGCATACGAAACATACGGCAAGTTCAGCGTAGAGGCAGAGTGCCCCAAAATCACTGCTTGGGCTAAGAGATGTATGCAAAAGGAAAGCGTTTCCAAGTCGCTACCTGATGGGAAGAAGGTTCTGGGATTTGTTGCAGAATTAAGGAAGGGGCTTGGGATAGAATAGACAGAATTTTGCAACGCAGCAAGCAGAATTGTGCTTTCTCTATCAGACTTATGTTGTGTTTGTGCGTGTATTGCTGTAGTTTTGCTTTCCGAATAAATTGGCGAGAGTGTGGTTGTAATATTGCATAATTAATCATACAATAATAATCATGCAATAATAATTAATCGAGCATGTTAAATCACGTGAAGTTTTGAAACCTTTTGCTGAAGCTTGAATATACAAGCGGATAGTAAATCCTAACTAGTTCCATTCATATTTTAAATTAAATTTTTAAAAATATTTTAAAAATTAAAAAAAAAAAAATCATCACCGTATGCAGCATTGCTAACTGTTATTATTGCGTCTTTTTTTTTTTTTTTTTATGGCTTAAAACAACCTGAAGTAATTGGTCTTAACCAAAACAACCGTTTCCAACTATTGTTGATGGTAAAAATAATCAGATTTGGTTAGCCACCTCTGCCAAATAAGACCACCAAATTTGATCACTTTATGAATTAAATGATTATTTTTGAACACTTAATTTAATTTTTGGTGGCCGTTACTAATAGCGATAACTTGTTTTTTTATTTTTTTATATTTAAATATTTTTTATTTTTTTATTATAATTGTTTTATTTGTTAACAATGGTATTTTGATCATTTTATTAAAAAAATTAATAAATTTGGATGAAAAGTGTTCAACATTTGAATATTTGGGTTTTAGAAAATTGGGACATGAAATTTTGTCTTGGTACTCATACTTGATCCCTTTCTCTGCGAGTGCAATTCTTACCCTTATGCCGAACATGCTTGGCCAGAAATCCAACAGAATCACCTCGTCCGCCATTGTTACACAAACTCTACACTCAACTAAAATAAGTTTAAGATTTTAAGTAGTAATGATGTTGTTGGTGAAAAGCCGAGCGTTTGCAGGTTTATTTATAGAAAACTTAGTGGTTTCGTATAAATTTGTCCGTGGTCCTGGTCATCTCTTTGCATTTGAAAAATTGATTAAGTAAATAAAAGACAGATTGAATAATTTCCCAAGACAAAGAATCTAGGTTCTTCCAACATAAGGTCATTGCGTCATTTGATTGGATAAATTAATTTAAATATTCGACGATAACATATAACTACGTTTTCCAAATAATTTTAATATATAATTACGTCATTTGATTGGATAAATTATATTAAATAGCATCGCTCAGAAAAACCGAATTGAGGGTTGTTTTTTGTTTTTCTTGGTGTATGTCACGTCTTCATTGGACACTTAAATTTATTAATATAAATAACTTTTTGCCTTTGTGTTCGAAACATAAATTATTCATATCCTCCCACTGCATTGTTAAAAATATTTAAGGCCAAACGACTTTGTTCCCACCCAAGGAGTTTTAAAAAGCTATACCTATACTTGTTTTTGAAAAGTTCAAAATACCCTCTATAAAAATAAATAATATTACTATTATAATAAAATTTAATATAACATAACACTGAAATAATAATAAAAAATTTTAAAAATTAGTGGATAATTTTTTAAAAAATAAAAATCATTAAAAAGCGACCATTTCGTTATTAACCTATCCAGTTGACCGAAAAAGGCTACTTAGGCTACCTCATCTGGCCACCAAGCTGCCTCTGCCATCAAAAAAAGCCAAAATTGGCCGACATGTTTGAAAACAACTGTTTTCGACCATTTTAGATGATAGAGACGACTAGATCTAACTGCCAATAGAATTAGGTAGTTTTTTTTGGTCACTTGGTTATGTCAATAGCAGTTACTAGCTGTGGTGTCCACTTTTTTTTAATTTTTATTTTATTTTAAAATTTATTATTATTATTTTAATATAATTTTATATTGTAATTATTTTTATAAAATTTACTTTATTATTTTTAATTCTATTAAAAAAGATAAAAACATCCTTCTGACTTTAATCAATTAGTGGGTATTTGCCTTTTCAAAACTTTTTGGATTGGACTTTGTCATTTAAAGAAACTTTGAGTGGACATAAGTCATTTGGCCAAGATTTAATTTTATGTTGAATTTATATATTCATATCAGTATACACTATATTTAATTTCCTGTTTCAATTCTCACCTATTTGCCCCGATGGTCTCTTTTTTCTGGAGTGATTGAAGGAGCATCTGAAGGAGCCATGGAAGGCTCATTTTCAACAATGGCAGTGGGTAATCTCTATCCTCCTTCACTCTCATCCTCAATCAAAAAAACAAGATTCACAATATCTCGAGATGGAAAGAATTTACACAAATGTAATGGCAGGATATGACTAATTTACATTTTGATCACGAAGACCAAGAGTAATATTATAATTTGCTTGAGGTGGAAATTTTTTTTGACTACTTGGTTTAATTTTTGGTGGCCGTCATCATTGATTGCATTATCGATAACGTTGACTACTTTTTTTTTTTGATATTTTATATTTAAAATTTATTTTATATTTTTATTATAATTATTTATTTTTTAATGAGAGTATTTTAGTTATTTTATCAAAAATTAATAAATTTGGATGAAAAAGGGTTAACCGATGGGTGTTTAGGTTTTGAAAAGTTACCATATGAAATTTTGTCCTTAAAGAAAACCTTGGGTGGGAATAAATACTTTGGCCCTTTTAAAAATCAAAACACTTGTCTACTTACAAAAGTCAACGATTAAATTTAACAATTAATTGATAAATGTTAATAGACAAAAGTGTTTTTTTTTTTCTTTAAGGATAAAAGAATTTTAAAAAATAAACAATAAAAAAATAAATTTTACAAATTAAAAAATTTTAAAAATTAAAATATTAAAATTTATAAAAAAAAATAAAAAACAGTAGCCACCATTGATGATGACAATCGCTATCACAAATTTTTTGTTGACCTTTTTGTTGACCGGGCTTATGCCCAACTCCGATTTAATGAATAAACATCATATTTTATATTTGTAAATATAAATTTATTTAATATGATGTAATTTGTAAGGACCGTTTGGTTTAGATTAATATTTGATTATTTTGATAATTTATCTTTTATTATTAATGTTATCTTATTTAGTTTATTATATAATAATAAAAAATTGAATAATTTTCTACGGATGATATAATAAATAATATAAAAGTAATTTGATTATTACATATGTTTTAAGAATTAAAATATTGTTAAAATAGTCTTAATTTTGTTAGAGTTGCGTCTTCATTTATTAAAATTTTCAAATAAAAATATTCTTGTTTTTTAATTAAAACAAATTGCATGAATAATAATTCATAATAAAATAATAATTAAAAAATAATTTAATTAATTAATTTCATAATTTGATATCATAAAAAGATCATATATTATTAATTAAATAGAGAAAAATATTTTAAAAATATACAAAATAAATTCTTTAACATAAGATATAATAATTAAATACAATATTAATTTACATTCAATCATCTTTTCAAAACAGTTAAATAAATAATATTTTAATATTTTATAATTATCAAATAAATATAATAATTATTTATATGTTATAATCTTATAAATATAATCATAATTTTTATTGATGTTTAAGGATGAAAAAGTGACTGGGAAAAGTGTTACTCGCCATGAACGGCATTCAGTGTTTCTCCACCCACCTAACCTGAACTCCATTTTTAATTCTCCTACAAGTACCACCATTAGACTTCTTCTCTTCTCCTTTTCATTGTGTTTTCACAAAAGGCCAGCTTATTCATTCTCAGTGAATTTATATTGTATTGTTCAGTTGAATTAATTTGATGATCACAGAGAAGATAGAGAAGGGAAACAATGGTGCCCCTATTGGGCAATCTCCGCTGCCGTTGCTGCATGGATCGATGGATGAAAATGATGTGGCGGAGCCGGTAGCAAGATTGGTGCCAATGGCTCTATGTGTTGCGGCCCTGGTGGTCATGCTCAAAAACTCTGACTCTAATGACTTTGGCTTTCTGTCCTACTCCGACCTTGGAGCTTTTAGGTTTATATTTTGAACTTATTTTCAACTTTACATACATTTTGCTTCAGTTTACGGATTAATTCGGATTCAAAATAAAGATATTACGAGAGCGCTGTGAAAGTAGTTTATGAATTGATTTTCATGGTGCAGGTATTTAGTGCACGCCAATGGAATTATTTGTGCTGAATATTCTCTTCTTACAGCTATTATTGCAGCCATGCCTCGCCCCTTCACCATGTCTCAAGCCTGGACTTTCTTCTTCCTTGACCAGGTAATTACTGTTAAATGTCAATTGCTAGTTTTCCATGGTGGGTTGTAAATTTGAGTCAAATTATCGTTAAAGAACCATGCAAACTTACTCAAGTTTGTATTGGCCCAAACAAGATTTTGCCTTCCAACAAAATTATGCATATGGGCTCAGGTTCTGACTTACTTGGCTCTGGCTGCCGGAGCGGCCGCAGCAGAGGTTCTGTTCCTGGAAGAAAAGGGAGATTCAAAGATTTGGCATTATGACTCAAACAAAATTTTCTGTATCCTAAATGAACTATCATTTTCAGTGTTTAATAAGCATTGTGTGATCACGTGATTTAACATGCGAGACTGATTTCGACAAATTATTGTTGGATGACTAATTATGGAATTTTACAACCAAATTCTCACCAATTTATTCGGAAAGAAAAAACTACAATAGTACACAACATAGGTCTGATAGAGCAAGCAGAATTTTGCTTGTTGCGTAGCAAAATTCTGTCTATTCTATTCCTAACCGCTTCCTCCATTCTGCAACAAATCCCAGAACTTTCTTCTCATCAGGGAGCGACTTGGAAACGCTTTCCTTCTGCATACATCTCTTAGCCCAGGCAGTGAATTTAGGGCACTCTGCCCCTACGCTGAACTTGCCATATGTCTCGTATGCGTGAAACCAACAGTAAAAGGAGATCAAAGACAGGTCAGCGTACCCGAAGGTGTCACCTCCGAAGTAAGGCTTGTCTCCCAGCTGCTCTTCCAAGGTCTTGATTATTTCAATGAATTCCTTCTTTGCGTCCTCCTGTGCTTCACCTGTTGTGCTCCATGTCTTACTCCCAGCATCATATAACTGCAATTTTCCTCACTGGGTTACCGTCTTTTCCATGAATTAGGCAAGATTTTAACACATTTAACATCCATTTTAGCAAAACCAGAAGGGGTGCCTTAATATTGTATGACTTCAGTAAATTATTTTCGTCGGTTAACACACACCAAATGGAGAGAATGAACCTCCATTCATGTCACACAACAATCACATAATGTGTGTAAATCATGAAATCAACTTACCTTTTTATCGATGAAATCAACCCAAAACCTAGCTTGAGCTCGCTCGTAAGGATCAGAGGGGAGCAATGGAGCTTTATCCTTCCATACCTCATCAACATATTGAACAATGATAGAAGATTCAGAGACGGGTTTGTCATTGTGAACAAGAACCGGGATCTTCTTATGAATCGGGTTCATTTGCAAAAGCAAAGGGCTCTTGTTCTCCAAATCCTCCTCTTTGTATTCATACTTGATCCCTTTCTCCGCCAATGCGATTCTCACCCTTATGCCAAACATGCTTGGCCAGAAATCCAACAGAATCACCTCGTCCGCCATTGTTACACAAACTCTACACTCACAAGAGTAAGTTAAAGATTTTAAGTAGTAATGATGTTGTTGGTGAAAAGCCGAGAGTTTGCAGGTTTATTTATAGAAAACTTGGTTTCGTACAAATTTGTCCATGGTATTGGTCATCTCTTTGCCTTTGAAACATTGATTAAATATATAAAAGACGGAGTGAATTGTTTCCCAAGACAAAGAATCTAGGTTCTTCCAACATGAGGTCATTGCTTTGGTCACACTCGCATTTCCTTGACTTAAAATTCGGCTAGCTTTAAGTGGGCCAAAGGACATCCCACCGAATGCTTGCTGAAAATACTAAATCCTGAACTCAACTTCTAAAAACTCAAACACCAAGATAATTAAAATCAACGATTAAAGTTAATAATTAATAGTTAAAAATTATTAATTAAAAAATATTTTATATTTTTAATAAAAATTTAAAAAATAAAATTTATAAAAATATTAAAATAAATTATAAAAATTTTTAAATATACATAAAAATAAAACATACAAAAATAAAAAAAAACAGTTACTACTACTTATAAAAGAACCAGGACGCTAAAAGCAGCCTCCTAGTTCACGAGGCAATTAAATCTAACCATTTTATTTGACGGAAGAGATTTTGGCGAAGACGATCAGATTTGATTGCCTCCGCTATTAAATGTGACTAAGAATTGTTGAAAATAGTAAATTTTGACTCCAACTGTCATTTCTGATTATGGTTGATGGTAAAGGTGATCAGATTTAACTGTCTCCACAAAAAATGGAGGAGACCGATCTAACCTCTTTTGCTGAACAGAACAGCTAGATATAATCTCCCTATAAATGAGGAGACTATTTCTAACCTCCTGGTTTGTTTATTGGTAGCCACTGCAATTGAAAACACTATTGGCGACGGTGGCTATTTTTTAATTTTTAAATTTTAAATTTTTTAAAATTTAAAATTTAAAAAAAAAATTGTAATGAGTGCAGCTTAATTATTTTACCAAAAAAGTCATAAAAAATGAATAATAAAAAGTCAATAAATAAGTGTTTGGGTTTTAAAAAATTAGAAAATGAAATTTTATTTTTTGAGTAATCATTGGGTGGGAATATCTCTTTTGGCCCTTTGAATATCGTAATATTATTCTCAAGGAAAATATATAACTACGTATTCCAAATAATTTTAATGTATAATTATGTTATTTGATTGGAGAAATTATATTAAATAGCATGTTCAAAAAAACTGAATTGAGGATTGTTTATTATTTCTTGGCGTATGCCACTTCGTCATCACCTAAATTTAATAATATAACTCTTTTTCTTTGTGATCAAAACATAAGTTATTCATATCCACCCACTATATATTAATAACAATATACAGTATATTTAATTTCCTGTTTCAATTCTCAACCATTTTGCCCAGACAATCCGCTTATTTTTGGAGTGGTCGAAGGAACACCCGAAGGAGCCATGGAAGGCTCATTTTCAACAATGGCAGTGGGTAATATCTATCCTCCTTCGCCATCATTCTCAATCAAAAAAACATAATTCACAATGTCTCAAGATGGAAAGAATTTACACAAATGTAACAGGAGGATATGAATAATTTATGTTTTGAACACGAAGACGAGGAGTTATATTATCAAATTTACGTGAGCTTATGATATTAAAAGTAGTAAACAATGAAGAAATGGCATACACTAAGAAAAAAATAAAACTAAAAATAAAAATTCTCAATTTATTTTTTCTAACGAAAGCTATTTAATATAATTTCTCCAATTAAATAACATAATTATACAATAAAATTATTCGGAATACGTAGTTATATATTTTCCTTGTGGAAAATATTACTATCTGCAAGTGTGACCAAAGCAATGACCTTATCTTGGAAGAATCTAGAGTCTTTTTCCTGGGAAGTAATTCAACCTGACTTCTATTTATTTATTCGTTTTTCAAATACAAAGGGACGACCAAGTCCGTGGAAAAATTTATACGGAGCCACAAAGTTTTCTATAAAACAGACCTGTAAACTCTTGGCTTTCCACCAACAACACCATTACTTAAAATCTTTAACTTGTTTCAGTTGAGTGTAGAGCTCTGTAACAATGGCAGATGAGGTGATTCTGTTGGATTTCTGGCCGAGCGCTTTTGGCATAAGGGTGAGAATCGCATTGGCTGAGAAAGGGATAAAGTATGAATACAAAGAAGAGGACTTGAAGAACAAGAGCCCTTTGCTTTTGCAAATGAACCCAGTTCATAAGAAGATCCCGGTTCTTGTTCACAATGGCAAACCCGTCTGTGAATCTTCCATCATCGTTCAATACGTTGATGAGGTATGGAAGGATAAAGCTCCATTGCTTCCCTCTGATCCTTATAAGCGAGCTCAAGCAAGGTTTTGGGTTGATTTCATTGATAAGAAGGTAAGTTGATGTCATGATTAACACAAATTATGTGATTGTGTGAAATGAATGGAGGTTCATTCTTTCCATTTGTATGTGTTAACTTTAGGGCACCTCTTCTGGTTTTCCTAAAATGGATGTTAAATGTTTTAAAATCTTACCTAATTCATGGCAAAGACGGTAACCCGGTTAAGAAAATTGCAGTTATTTGATGCTGGGAGGAAGACTTGGAGCACAAAAGGTGAAGCACTGGAGGACGCAAAGAAGGAATTTATTGAAACAATCGAGGCCTTGGAAGAGCAGCTGGGAGACAAGCCTTACTTCGGAGGTGAAAGCTTCGGGTACGTCGACCTAATTTTGATCTCTTATTACTGTTGGTTTCACGCATACGAGACATACGGCAAGTTCAGCGTTGAGGCAGAGTGCCCCAAAATCACTGCCTGGGCTAAAAGATGTAAGCACAAGGAAAGCGTTTCCAATTCGCTCCCTGATGAGAAGAAAGTTCTGGGATATGTTGTAGAATTGAGGAAGAGGTTTGGGATAGAATAGACAGAATTTTGCAACGCAGCAAGCAGAATTGTGCTTTCTCTATCAGACTAGTGTTGTGTTTGTGCGTGTATTGCTGTAGTTTTGCTTTCCGAATAAATTGGTGAGAATGTGGCTGTAAAATTCCATAATTAATCATACAATAATTATCATGCAATAATAATTAATCGCGCATGTTAAATCACGTGAAGTTTTGAAACCTTATGCTGAAATCACAAATTCATATTTTAAAAAGGTCGAAGTACTTATTCCCACCTAAGGCTTTCGTAAACGTAAAATTTCACGTCCTAATTTTCTAAAACCCAAATACCCACTTATTAGTCTTGGTCAACGGTTAAATTTAATAGTTAATAGTTATATATTAATAGTTAAAAAAATATTTTTATTTTTTAATAAAAATATTTTGAAATATAATAAATTTAAAAAATTATTAAAAATATTAAAATATTAAAACAATAATAAAATAAATTTCAAAAATTTAAAATTTCAAAAATTCAAAAAAAAAGGTAACCATCACAGCATGCAGTATCTTTAACTGTTATAATCGTCTTCTTTTTCTGATGGCTTAAAAATGCATGAAGTGATTGGTTTTAGCCTCAACGATAGTTTTCAACCATTATTGATGGCGAAAATAGTTAGAGTTAATCGGCCACCTTTGCCAAATAAAGCCACCACATCTGGTCATATTATGAATCGAGTGGTTATTTTTTGACACTTGATTTAAATTTCAACAGCTGTTGTCGTTGATTATATTATTGATAGCGATGATTTTTTTATTTTTTAAAATTTTTTATTTAAATATTATTTTATATTATTATTATAATTTTTTAATATAAATTTTTGATATTTTTATCAAAAAAAATTTAAAATTTTGATGAAAATTGGTTAACAGATAAATGTTTAGATTTTAAAAAAATTAGGATACAAAATTGTCTTTGTATTCATATATACTTGATCCCTTTCTCTGCGAATGTGATTCTCACCCTTATGCCAAACATTCTTGGCCAGAAATCCAACAAAATCACCTCGTCCGCCATTGTTACGCAAACTCTACACTCAACTAAAATAAGTTTAAGATTTTAAGTAGTAATGATGTTGTTGGTGAAAAGGGAAGAGTTTGCAGGTTCTTTTATAGAAAACTTAGTGGTTTTGTATAAATTTCCCCATGGTCCTCGTAAATTTGTCCATGGTCCTGGTCATCTCTTTGCATTTGAAAAATTGATTAAGTAAATAAAAGACAGATTGAATTATTTCCCAAGACAAAGAATCTAGGTTCTTCCAACATAAGGTCATTGCTTTGGTCACGCTCGCATTTCCTTGACTTAAAATTCTGCTAGCTTTAAATATTCGGACGATAATATATAACTACATTTTCCAAATAATTTTAATATATAATTACGTCATTTACTTGGAGAAATTATATTAACTGCCATATGCCACAAAGAAGTTTTAAAAAGCTAAATTCCAGCCCTTGTTATTTGAAAAGACTAAAATACTCTCTATAAAAATATATAATATTAATATTAAAATAAAATTTAATATAAAATAATATAAAAATTTATAAATAAATTAAAAATTTTAAAAATATAAAAATAAAATAAAATTTTTTAAAAACCATCAATTAAATACTTGAGGTGACCGTCATTAACCTCAACCACTTTGATAAATTGAAGCCAGTTACTTTTTTTTATTTTTAAAATTTTTTATTTTTATTTTAATATTATATTAATATTATTTTGATTTTAATTATTTCTATAAATTTTTTTGTATTTTTTAAGTTTTATTAAAAAAAAATATATTTTTTTTGACTTTAATCAATAGGTGGATATTTACCTTTTTAAAACATTTTGGGTGGGAATTTGTCAATTAGGGAGACCTTGGGTGGGCATAAGTTATTTGGCCAATGTTTAATTTTATGTTGAACTTATATATTAATAACAATATGCACTATTTAGTTTTCTGTTTCAATTCACACCTGCCCCGCCGAACGCTTATTTCTGGAGTGATCGAAGGAGCACCTGAAGGAGCCATGGAAGGCTCATTTTCAACGATGGCAGTTGGTAACCTTTATCCTCCTTCACTGTCATTCTCAATCAAAAAAACATGATTCACAATGTCTCGAGATGCAAAGAATTTACACAAATGTAGTGGCAGGATATGAATAATTTACGTTTTGAACACGAAGACGAAGAGTTATATTATCAAATTTACATGTATTTATGATAATAAAAGTAGTAAAAATTAAGAAATGGCATACAATGAGAAAAAAAAATTAAATTAAAAATATAAATTCTCAATTCAATTTTTTTAAACAATGCTATTTAATATAATTTCTCTAATCAAATAACATAATTGTGGACTAAAATTATTTCACTACAACAAAAATTGTTATTAGAATCGAGAAATTAGCATTAGATCAAATCCGATACAAATCTGTATCAGATCAGTATCTGATAAGAATAATTCGATTATAAATAGTATTAAAAATTTAATTTGACACTAAATTTGATACACATTATAATCGGCTACTAAATCTGATACTCGACAATGTTCTGATTTGTTGAAATTAGCATCGGATATTTAAATCCGAGGCTAATTAATTTTTTGATTCCATAAAATTAGCATCGAAACTCAAATCTGATGCTAATTAACTTTTTAATTTGTTGAAATTATATTCGCTATCCAAATTCGATGTTAATTAATATCATGTTTTGTTGAAATTAGCATTGGATTCTTAAATTCAAAGCCAATTAATTTCTGATTCTTTAAAATTAACATCGGATACTCAAATTTGATGCTAGTTCATATTTTGATTTGTTAAAATTAGTATCGGATACTCAAATCTAATGTTAATTAATATTCTGATTTGTTGAAATTATCATTAAATACTCAAATTCAATATTAATTAATTTTTTAATTTCTTAAAATTAGCATCAGATTCTTAAATCTGATACTAACTAATTTTACAATATATTAAAAATTAGAATCATTCTGATGTCCGATGTTAATTTTTAATATATATTAAGCTGCCTCTTCTTCCCCAATTTCTACTGCACAGAAAACCCTTAAAAAGCCGCCCACCTGCATTTTTCTCCCCTTGCGCGCATTCAGGTCCGCTACATCACTCTAACTTCTGATTCCTACAATTTTCTTCCATATATACACCCGCATTATTCTGGCTGCCTCCTTACATATATACTTATGTAAACAGGCGGTCTGTATATGTTGGCCGCCTGCTTTTATATATATATATATATATAAAATAACGTGTGCTTTTAGCGTGTTCATTTATTTTGTGAATAATATTTGGTTACTCTCCCTATTACCCGCCTTAATGTTAAATTGTGTTTAAAATAATAATAAAAAAAAAGATTATTAAGTGATGGAAGTAATTTTCTTTAGATTTCCCAAACTTAAATTATGCAATAGTATTTTTAAAAAAGATGACTGCCGTAGATGAGCGTAAGAAACCTTTATGCTGTATGAAGTTATACATCTGTTATGTTTTTGTTCTTCAAATCTCCGGATAGTTAATCTATTCTTAGCGAAAGATGTCTGGTTCTATTTTTAGCTTATAATAAATCATCATCTATTTATTTCATTTGGCTTGCACGTGAGAGGTGGATAAACTGATTAATACTTTACGGTACTTAATCATCACCAACATCATTAAGAACAACCATATATTTTGGGCATTTGGCTACAATAGAAATATATATTTTACTAATCTATATATTCTACTAGTGGTTACAACAGAATTATACTGATTACATACTAAATAACTTTGCCGTAGTTATCAATAATATTGGGAAAATAGAACAACAGTATGGACATGCTGTCGTTATCCAATTCAAGCAATCTATTTTAATAAAAATTATGTGAAGAACGAGAAGGTCCATGTACTTGTTAATGGTTAAAATGATATTAAAAGCTTCTGAAATGTTTCTGCCGTACAAGTATTTTTCCTCAGGTTACAATTTTAGAGACTCAACAATTACAAAAATTTTCTTTCAGAAGATTATTTAGCGGCTGACTTCAACTGGGAACTGGCTGACTATATCTTCTAGTACGTAGCTTAGTATTAATAATAGCTTAAAAAATTATAGTTTACATTGTGTTGTCGAGAAGTTAACGTAAATGACTTGTTGCATTTGGTTAAAGGTGATAAACAAGACTGACCTTGCACTAGTAATGGGAGCTGATTTGGCAGTAATGGAGCGTTATGCACTCCGGATGCGTGATGAGGGGCCTTTTGTCCTTGCTTAGGTTGGTTCGACCATTAGTAGCGTTTCTTTAGTATAAGCATGAAATAACATGACTTTTTTTTACTAATGGAAGATTCATAGTCCAGTAAAATGAAGTTAGTAAATAATCTATATCCTTGAGCTTCTTGCCTCTGAAAAAGATCAATAAGGTGCTCTGCTGATATTTTGGACTTTGGCAAGTCAACTTGACAACTAATGCTTTTGTGAGTGTAATGTTTTATGACTACCATAAGTAATTGAATGAAGGGAAAAAAGAAGAAACAAGAGAAATGAAGTAGAAAGGACTTTTTTGCGTTGCATACATGAAAATGGACCTTATCACAAATATTTTATATTTAACTGTTTACATTATTCCTATGATATTAATATTTTGAACTCGAACTTAGTTGTAAATATCTAACAAACTATGTGTCCTCCCTAATGACATCAAATTAATATATGCTTAATGCACGAAAATTTCCTTCGTTTTGGTCAATTACTTACAGTTGAAAATGTAAAAATTTTATCTCTTGATAACTTATGGGAAATTTTGACGTACAAGTCAAGCATGGGTTTGGTGTTGAGGAAATAGTGAAACACATTTTACAGGGTTGGGAAGAAGCAACATGGAATTCATAGGGCCTAGTAAAGTTATGTATTGGCTTTATGAATTGTTAGGGTGTTTTTTTTAGAAGAATGATGGTGTTTAATTATTGAATTTGGCAATTTCGTATATTATTGTTGATGAATTTTAGTTGTATTGAACAAATTTAATTTTGATATGAAAGAATTTTGTTTTTTATACTTTCTAATTGATAATATAAAATTAGTTTTATAAATTGAAATGGTTATAGATCTTTTTTATACTTTTAATTGAGAACATTAAAGTAGTTTTGTACATTGAAATAGTTATAAAGAGAAATTGTTATTATATTATAGGAGAAGTGGGAAAAATATGATTAAAGGATTAGTATCGGATTAAATTGAAATAGAATTGGTTAGGAATGGAATCGGATTAGTATCACATATAGTTTTTAATTTAGTATTGATTAGCAACAGACATATTTTGAATTGGTTCGGATTTACGATTCTAATCCGATACTAAATTAACATCAAATACATAATCCGATTCTATTTCAATTGGCATCGCCCTGTTTTGTGTCGTCCACAAATCCGATATTATTTCGATTCTAAAAGATATTAGCATCGGATTATAATCGAAATTTAGCCAATACAACAAACGGCTTTTCTTCCAAATTTGGAATAATTAGTAAAATATTTTCCTTGAGGAAAATATTACTATCTGCAAGTGTGACCAAAGCAATGACCTTATGTTGGAAGAATCTAGATTCTTTTTCTTGGGAAATAATTCAAACTGACTTCTATTTATTTATTCATTTTCAAATACAAAGGGATGACCAAGACCATGGAAAAGTCTATACGGAACCCCAAAGTTTTCTATAAATAACCTGTAAACTCTTGGCTTTCCACAAACAACACCATTACTTAAATCTTTAACTTGTTTTAGTTGAGTTAGAGTTCTGTAACAATGGCAGATGAGGTGATTCTGTTGAATTTCTGGCCAAGCGGTTTTGGCGTTAGGGTGAGAATCGCATTGGCTGAGAAAGGGATAAAGTACGAATACAAGGAGGAGGACTTAAAGAACAAGAGCCCTTTGCTTTTGCAAATGAACCCAATTCATAAGACGATCCCGGTTCTTGTTCACAATGGCAAACCCGTCTGTGAATCTTCCATCATTGTTCAATACGTTGATGAGGTATGGAAGGATAAAGCTCCTTTGCTCCCCTCTGATCCTTATGAGCGAGCTCAAGCTAGGTTTTGGGTTGATTTCATTGACAAAAAGGTAAGTTGATTTCATGATTTACACAAATAATGTGATTGTGTGAAATGAATGGAGGTTCCCTCTTTCCATTTGCATGTGTTAACCGAAGAAAATAATTTACTGAAGTCATACAATATTAAGGCACCTGTTTTGGTTTTCCTAAAGTGGATGTTAGATGTTTTGGAATATTGCCTAATTCATGGCAAAGACGGTAACCTAGTGAAGAAAATTGCAGTTACATGATGCTGGGAGGAAGACTTGGAGCACAACAGGCGAAGCACTGGAGGACGCAAAGAAGGAATTCATTGAAACGATCAAGACCTTGGAAGAGCAGCTGGGAGACAAGCCTTACTTCGGAGGTGAAACCTTCGGGTACGTCGACCTAATTTTGATCTCTTATTACTGTTGGTTTCACACATACGAGACATACGGCAAGTTCAGCGTAGAGGCAGAGTGCCCCAAAATCACTGCCTGGGCTAGGAGATGTATGCACAAGGAAAGCGTTTCCAAGTCGCTCCCTGATGGGAAGAAGGTTCTGGGATTTGTTGCAGAATTGAGGAAGGGGCTTGGGATAGAATAGACAGAATTTTGCAACGCAGCAAGCAGAATTGTGCTTTCTCTATCAGACTTATGTTGTGTTTGTGCGTGTATTGTTGTAGTTTTGCTTTCCGAATAAATTGGTGAGAATGTGGTTGTAAAATTCCATAATTAATCATACAATAATAATCATGCAATAATAATTAATCGAGCATGTTAAATCACGTGAAGTTTTGAAACCTTTTGCTGAAGCTTGAATATACAAGCGGATAGTTAATCCTAACTAGTTCCATCAATATTTTAAATTAAATTTTTAAAAATATTTTAAAATTTCAAAAAAAAAAAAAAGCAACCATCACAGTATGCAGCGCCGTTAACTGTTATGATTGCCTTTTTTTTTTTTTTTTTTATGGCTTAAAAGGGCCTGAAGTAATTTGTTTTGGCCAAAACAACCCTTTCCAATTATTGTTGATGTTAAAAATAGTCAGATTTAGTCGGCCACCTCTACCAAATAAGGCCACCAAATTTGATCACCTTGTGAATGATATATATCCAAACTTGAATTCAAGTACAAATTCAGAAATATCAACACTGATTCATGCATTGACGACTCCAAATTGCTTTTCAAGTCTATCGAAGCATTTTCAAGCCAATAATGCAAGAAAAATGCGTTTATTCGACTTCGATCAAAACATTCAAAAGAAATTCCGAACCATCTCGCACAATTTTCGCCAAAGCCTTCGAATCGTGCTCGAGCTCGGCAATAATCAAAAATGGTATATCAAGGAGCATGAATTCATCAAATGGCTTCATACAAAGCCAATGAAATAAACAGGAGTCGAATCGGATGAGAATCGGGCCGAAAACATGCAAGTGAAGAATTTGCCTGGCATGCACGGCCGCGCGCACACCTGTGCGCGCAAGAAGCAAGCGCTGCGCGCTGCCTTGCAGCGCAAGCAAGCAGGCAAGCCTGCGTGCATTGCGCGTGCTTGTGTGCAGTGCGCGCTCTCCTGCGCAGCGTGCTCATGCCGCGGCCGCTGCATTCTGCCGCAAAATTTCAGTTTCGGCCTTTTCAAGTCTTTTTTGCATGCTTGGGCTTCCAGAACCTTTCCAATGCATTATCCTTGAAGATTTTGAGTTCCTAATGACTTTCAACACGGATTCGAGTGCCAACGCCTCTCCGGATCGAGTTCGAGCAATCAATTCGGATCAAATATTCGATTCGAAAATTCGAATCCAAGGCCAATTAATCAAGGGAAGATGCATGCATGCAAAAATTATAATATTTTAAATTATGTTTGTATTTTAAATTATGCATTGTAATTAAATTTAGGAAATTTATATAATTTGTATTTTTATGTTTTATTTTATTTTATTTAAATTGTATTTAAGTTAACTAGAGTTAGTTAGATTTTTAATCATGGTTTGCACTTGCCTATAAAAAGGCAACTTAACTTTATTGTAAGGGAGCTTTTTGTTGAAATGAAAAATTAGAAAAGCCTTGGCTTTCTTTGGTTCCATGAAGCTTGGTGGCTCATGTGAATTTTATTTCCTTTATCCAATTTTCTAGCAAGAGGAAGTTGGTGGTGGAAGAACCTTGGTAGTGGAATTTCCTTTATTCTTGGTTCACCCTCAAATTGGTGGAGAAATCCTTTATGTTTGAGGCTTCATAATCTTGCAAATTATTGTCAAGCAGTATAATTTGTGGCATAAATTGGGTATGAATTGCATGAGTTTAGAGCTTGTTTTGTTGCTAGAAACTTGAGATGCCATTTCTGAAATTTTCATCACTAAAAATACAAGAAAAGGGCTGCCAATATTGATCAGTGAATCAAGTAATTATTTTTAAACATTTAGTTTAATTTTCAGTAGCCGTCATCGTTGACTACGTTATTAATAGCGATGATTTGTTTTTTTTATTTTTTTATATTTAAATATTTTTTATATTTTTATTATAATTGTTTTATTTGTTAATAAATGTATTTTGATTATTTTATTAATAAATTAATAAATTTTGATGAAAAATGATCAACATTTGAATATTTAGGTTTAAAAAAATTGGGACATGAAATTTTGTCTTGGTATTCATACTTGATCCCTTTGTCTGCGAATGCAATTCTTACCCTTATGCCGAACATGCTTGGCCAGAAATCCAACAGAATCACATCGTCCGCCGTTGTCCATGGTCCTCGTCATCTCTTTGCATTTGAAAAATTGATTAAATAAATAAAAGACAGATTGAATTATTTCCCAAGACAAAGAATCTAGGTTCTTCCATCATAAGACATTCGCATTTCCTCGACTTAAAATTCTGCTAGCTTTAAATATTCCAACGAAAATAGATAACTACTTATTCCAAATAATTTTAATATATAATTACGTCATTTGATTGGAGAACTTATATTAAATAGCATCGTTCAGAAAACCTGAATTGAGGATTGTTTTTTTCTTTTCTGGTGTATGTCGCTTCTGTAAGATTGTGGGCTAATATTAATTATTATTTGTTTTAGTTTTGAAAAATATAAGTAAATTATGATCCAGTAAATATTTTGATAGGACTTATTGTGATCAATTTGGTGTATAGTCTAATACATTTCATAATATAATAATTTGGTTGAGCTTTTAATAGTGTGGACTCATAAATATTTATTGGGCTTTTAATGGAAGAGCTCAATAAACCTACTATGAATATAGGGCTAGGTCCCCTGTTTCAGTACATTATAAGCTATATCATTTTTCTATTAATTTTCTATTGCTCTCTGGGTACTCAGAAACAGGAAGATTCAAGTTTTTACAGAATGATAATCAATCTATTGTAAGATAACTTCAAATCAACAATGAAAATGATTCAAATAGGTATGTCTAAAAACTTAAAATTTATTCAATAATGGTTGTGAATGAATTTGTATGTTGGATATGTCAATATTGAATTTATTCCAACAGCTTCTTCATTGGACACTTAAATTTATTAATATAAATAACTCTTTGCCTTTGTGTTTGAAACATAAATTATTCATATCCTCCCACTAGATTGTTAAAAATATTTAAGGCCAAATGACTAATTCCCACCCAAGGAGTTTTAAAAAACTAAATACCTACCCTTGTTCTTTGAAAAGTTTAAAATATCCTCCATAAAAATATATAATATTAATATTAAAATACAATTTAATATTAAAATAATAAAAAAAATTTTAAAATTTTTTAAAATTTTTTTTTTAAAATAAAAATCATTAAAAGGCGACCATTTTGTTATTAACTTATCCAGTTGACCAGAAAAGGCTACTTAAGTTACCTCATCTGGGCACCAAGCTGCCTCCACCGTTAGAAAAGGCTGAAAATGGCCAACATACTTGAAAACAACTGTTTTTGACCATTCTAGATGACAGAGACGACTAGATTCAACTGCCAATAGAATCTGATAGTCATTTTTGGCCACTTGGTTATGTCAATAGCAGTTGCTAGATACGACGTCTACTTTTTTTAATTTTTATTTTATTTTTAAATTTTTTATTAATTTTTTTATTATTATTTTTAATATAATTTTTATATTTTAATTATTTTTATAAAATTTACTTTATTTTTTAAATTTTATTAAAAAAAAGATAAAAACACCTTTTTGACTTCAATCAATGGGTGAGTATTTGGTTTTTCAAAATTTTTTAGATTAGACTTTGTCATTCAAGAAAACCTTGAGTGGGCATAAGTTGTTTGGCCAACATTTAATTTTATGTTGAATTTATATATTCATAACAGTATACACTATATTTAATTTCCTGTTTCCATTCTCACCTATTTGCCCCGATGGTCGCTTTTTTCTGGAGTGATTGAAGGAGCATCTGAAGGAGCCATGGAAGGCTCATTTTCAACAATGGCAGTGGGTAATCTCTATCCTCCTTCACTCTTATTCTCAATCAAAAAAACAAGGTTCACAATATCTCGAGATGGAAAGAATTTACACAAATGTAATGGCAGGATATGACTAATTTACATTTTGATCACGAAGACCAAGAGTTATATCATAATTTGCTTGAGGTGGAAATTTTTTTTGACTACTTGGTTTAATTTTTGGTGGCCGCCATCGTTGATTGTATTATTGATAACGATGACTATTTTTTTATTTTTTTGATATTTTATATTTTATATTTATTTTATATTTTTATTATAATTATTTATTTTTAATGAGGGTGTTTTGGTTATTCTATCAAAAATTAATAAATTTGGATGAAAAAAAGTTAATCGATGGGTGTTTAGGTTTTAAAAAGTTACGATATGAAATTTTGTCTTTAAATAAAACCTTGGGTGGGAATAAATACTTTGGCCTTTTTAAAAATCCAAACACTCATCAATTTACAAAAGTCAATAGTTAAGTTTAACAATTAATTGATAAATATTAATAAACAAAAGTGTATTCTTTTTTCTTTAAGGATAAAAGAATTTTAAAAAATAAACAATAAAAAAATAAATTTTACAAATTAAAAAATTTTAAAAATTAAAATATTAAAATTTATAAAAAAAATTAAAAACAGTGGCCACCATTGATGATGACAATCGCCATCGCAAATTGAACCAGATAGTTAAAAATTATCACTCAGTTCATGAGATAATCAGATCTGAGTATCTTCACTATCAGATTTAGTCGAAAACAACTGATGTAAATAGGACCAACCATTTCTATCTAGATCTGATGGCAAAGACAGCCAAAGATGGCCAAACTTGCTTGTCCCATGAACTAAGTGGTTATTTTCAACCACCTGGTTCAATTTACAATGGCCAATATATTTTTTTAAAATTTGAGTATTTTTAATTTATTTTTAATATTTTAGATTTTTTTTTTTTTTGGTTGAGGGTATTTTTTTTAATTTCATCAAAAAATATAACAAAATTGGATAAAAAATATTTGATGAGCGGGTATTTAAATTTTTTAAAATTAATGAATATGAATTTTTCATTTAAAAAAACTATTGGGAGTCCTTTGACGTCAAGAGAGCCCATATATTCATATCCTTTTGGTGAGTTTAAATTAAACTAAGTTACAAACTTCTCATATGTATCCAAATCTGAGTCTAGTTGTGATTTCGAAAACATAATCATCAATCCATGTTTTGGTGCCTCCGAATTGACTCTCTAGCAAATTGAAGCCGTTTCGAGCCATCAAGACGAGAAAAATAAGTTTATTCGGATTCAATCAGAGGATTCGAAAGAAATTTTGGATCCGTTTACGCAAATTTTCTTAAGGCTATCAAATCATGCTCTAGATTTACAAAATTCAGAAATGGCACACGAAAGAATCAAAATTCATCCCATGGCTTTATACAAAGCCAATGAAAAAAACATAAGTTAAATCGGATAAAGATCGGGCTAAAAATAAACAAAGAAAGAAAAGGGTCTGGCGTGCAAGGCCGCAAGAAGCACCTGTGCACAAGAAGCAGGCATGGCGCGCTGCCTTGCAACGCAAGCAACCACACCTGCTGCACACTCATGCACGCGGCATGGTGCCGCAACTGCTACATTCTGCCGCAATTTCCCAATTTCAGCCTTCTCAAGCCAATATGCATGCTTTTGATTTCAGAATTTCTCCAATGCATTCTCCTTGAATATTTTGAGTTTCTAATGACTTTTAACACATATTCAAATGCCAACAAATTTTCGGATCAAATTTAGACAATCAATTTGAATCAAATATTCGATTCGAAAATTTAAATCCAAGACAAATTAATCAAGGAAAAATACAAGCATGCAAGATATAATATTTTAGATTTATCTATATTACAATTTTGTATTGTAATTGATATTTAGATAACTTTAAATGCTTTTGTAATTTATCTTTTAATATTTTATTTTATTTGTATTATATTTTAAATTAACTAGGATTAGTTAGCTTGCTTTTAATTATGGTTTGTATCATGCCTATAAAAGGTAACATTTTCATTGTAAAAGAAGCTTTTGGATGAAATAAAAAATTAGAGAATTTTTTCTTTGATTCTATGGAGCTTGGTGGTTCATGTGAATTTCATTTCCTTTATCCAAATTTTCATTGCAAGAATTTTTTCTTTTGAGCCTATTTTGGATGAGCATGTTGGGTTCCTAAGCCCCTTAAGACTTTCACCTTGAATTGTAATATAATTTATTTATAGTAAGTGTGCATAGATAGAAAATATTCTTGTAACAATTATATTCACTTTTTTTTTTTTTTTTTGTCTATGGAAGTAATTCATATTTCGCGTATTCAAAATTATCAACTTTTTATATACCCGTGTGTGGGTAGGTATGCACATTACATAGACCATGCATACAAGGAATATAATGAAATGACCCTCAATTATAAAAGCTACAACGTTCAAGCGCAAACTCTTAGGTGAAAAAAAAAATCGCACAAAACTCTTGAATTTTGGTAACATACTTTCAAATTTTGAATGATTTTCAGCTAATTTGATTACCAAAAATGAAGATTAAAGTTAGTACATCCATTCTAAACATTCCAGATTAGAAATTTATTTGAATATTGTATTGATTTAATATGTTTTTGGTGTTTTAGAATTTGAATGTTTTTTAGTTTAAAACTAGTATTTGTTGTGGATTTTGTTTTTTTTTTTTTTACTTGCACAAGTGATAGGCTAGGTATAGAATATGTTTGGTATGTTTTGGTGTGGGAAAATTGAGCAAATAGCATTTTGGTTTTCGTTCGCGTGTTGGTTCATAGGGAACGTGCATGGTGCGTGTACTCTACGAAAAATACATGTACTAAGAAAATGAGGGGTTTTGGTTAGTTGTCAAAATAAAGAGGCTTTTTAGGGGGTAATTTGTTGCTTTTTAAAATTTGGGGTGGCGGCGAGTTGCAGAACACTAGACAGAGACCTGGTGAAATTTTACGCAGTTGTAAGCATGTTTTGCATTAAATGTCCATGGGCTCGCACGTATGTTAAGTAAAACACGCGTACAGATGAAAAATTTTCCAACAGATCCTACGAGTAGTGTCGAACACCATGTTGTCCCCCATGATTTTAAAAAACAACATATACTGCTTCAAAGAAACCCACTCATTCTGAAACAGCCCCCTTTTGTCTGTATGCATATTCTTGTAACAATGCATGTGTCATGCACGTGTAACAAAAGAAACATGTGTTCGGACGTGATTTTTTTTAGTTTTAACTTATTTAGGGGTTTTATGAAAATTTTCGATTTAGATCGTTACTTCGGGTGAGTTCTTCAAATGATTTGTTCCTTAAAAGTTTGAAAATATATTAGGAAAAATTAATTAATGACTTGGTTATTGTAACAAAGGTCCAAGTAAAAGAGGTAGGGTTGGTGCCCACAAAGAACACTCAAATACACACCCAAGCATCATTTTCGGCTCAAGTGTCCAAGAGAGGTACGTGAGATGTGATTGTGACCGTTTATCAAATTTTGTCAAAGGCATAGATGACAATATTTAGGAGGACATGTTTGAGAGAGCTTTTTAGGTTGTAAGACTCTCAATTTGCTAGTGTTTTGGTGTATTCATTTATGTTAAGGGAGTTGGTCAAGCCCATAGTACCGACGAATTAGTTTTATCTCTTGATCAATGGCATGAAGATATGATTTGGGTCAAATGAGTTCAACATGATCATAAAGTTGAGATTCGATCATTGTTTAAAGTATCAAGAATATGCTGGTCCTAGTGTGGGCTGCTAAATTTAAGCGTAATACTTTAAGGGGTTGGGATCTATTTTGTATGGGGATGTATATCGCATTTTCGAGGAAATGCTATGGGAACTAGATTCAGTTGATATAGTGAAAATAACACTTTTATAATATCTGCACTTTGGTTTATTAGGTGCAAACCGAAGAAATGTCACCTCAAAGAAGGTTCAGATTATGAATGACTTTAATCAATTTAATGCATACCCATATGAATTTCAAGTATGGTAAATGACTTCCCAGTCTATAAGAGATTAGGCCAATCGACTTTAAGTAGTCTAGATCCTAGTTGGACAAGAACCCCAACATACGAAGTATGTCATTTTAGGGTTTCTACTAGTATTTTGGGTAAATATGTTGCATTTACGAAAATTGTATTGAGAATTTAAATATATTTATTGAAAATATATTTATAACATATTTATATTTTGAATTTTTAACTATGGATTTATGAGACATTAAAGCAAGATCCATGATACACCATGGGAAACACTTTAGCAATTGATGAAATAATGCTAACATATCTATCTAAATGATGGTCAATTCAGGTATATCTCTAATGCATTCATTAAGCTTGGACCAAAACCAACATTAAGACACATGCTCTTCCTTTCCATTATCATCAAAGGCCACAAGGTAAATCTGATAATTTTTGTCTTTTGTTACAATAATGAATAAAGTACCCAAATGACACCCTTTTAGGTGTGCTCCATCAATACACAACACAGGTTATACATAATGCTAAAAAAACCCTGATATTACACCCTAGGGCCATGAAGAAATATATGAACCTGTTTTAATCATCTATCTCCACATGCGTTACTGAACCAAGGTTATGAAGATAATGGTTGTGACTATAATCTAAAAGCAACAGGAATGACTCTTTCAATAAGCCATGCAATGTTTGTAGGACCCAATTTTTTACACATCATGCTTGTGCATATAATATATCAAATTTCTACCTTTGCGTTATATCTTAGATGATTTCCTTATGCTTGCATATACAATCAATCATACCAAACTTTGACCTGACGATTTAACCGAGTGGTAGGCACTTGTTTATCGATAATGTGGCATCAATTACTTTTTAATGCATATGTGAGTCAAGTCACGTTAACTAACAATTAAAAAAATCAATTGGCTTCATCCAAATTGCTCAAACCCACCATGGATAGTTTACATACAAGCAAAAAACCTCTTATGTATCCTTGGGTGATTATACTAGTCTGAATTGCTAACCTTTCTCAAGGGCATTTGTATGAAAAGAGTCCATTACCTTGAATTTATTGTTAAAAATATCTTTCACCTTAATTTCTTGTTTACGAGGTTTGATAGATGTGGAAGGTTGCTTAGGGAATATAGGTAACCAATGAAATTACCTGTTAGAAACATTTTGACATTTTATGTCTTCAAAACCACTCATGCTTAAATGTTCAACTTCGAGGTATTTGTCTAAGTTAATTGTTAGAATGCCCTCTTTGGTATCATCATCAATGACATCATCATTGCTATCAATTGCCTCACCCTCATACATATAATCGTTGTCCTCATCATCATCATTATCTTTATAATCAAAACATTAATAAATTGTTGAGTAAATTGATGATGACTCAATAGGTTTGTTATTAGCGCTTGGTGTATTTTCTTCTTTTATTGTATATGATGGTTTTGCTATATAGTTGTGTTATGGACCTTCTTGCTGATGGAAAAAGTGCTCATGGGTTCTTTCCCATGGAAAATCAAACTAACAAATCCATTTTATATAAAGTAGAATGCATTCCCTTAATCTTATTAACAGTCTATTTATAATTGTCAAATGTTTATACAATTTGATATCTATAAGACCTTTTTGTTGAAGGTTGTTCAGTCTCATTGAAACTTCTATCTTATTACACCTCTGATCAATCTAAAAAAGGTCGTACAATATTTGCATAAATTCATCAAAGATCGTGTTCTTTGGGATTATCCTTAACCCACCTTACTATGCGTGACCATAGCGCCTCACTATATTGAAAAGTTGCAAAAAAAAAAAAAGTGGACAACTAATTTGTTAGCACATTAAAATTTCAATTCAACCCCTTATCCTTAACCCACCCTACCATGCGTGACCATGCATGTTGCAATAAATCATGTGTGCTTATAAGGTATTTCACATGTACCTAATTTCTGACCAAAAACGGCCCTACCCTCTACCAAATGACTCCATAATTTGGTCTTTCTATCATAAATATCAATTGCAAATATCATCAATTTTATACATATTGTTTAAATTTGGACGAAAATTTTTTATTCAAAATCGTATTCATTTTAAGCTCAAATCTGTACCAAATATTCAAGTTTCTTATACTATAATATGTTAAACATCAAATACAACTATCCACTCTTCTTTTTCGTCGAATACGCATATCACGAGTGTCACACGTGGTTAGGTGTGCTCCAAATTTAGAGTATTTTTGTACAAGTGAAAAAAATAAATATTATTGCATTTTATATTTAAAAGTTGATTAATTAAAATTATTTTTCTAAAATTTATACAAAATTTTAACTCATTTTATTGCATTTAAATGATGCATTATTATATGTTTGAGTGATTTTAAATTAAAAATATTAAAAAGTATGATAATACATTATCTGAATACATAAAATATATGTAAAATTTCGATAAACAAACAAGAAAGGATGAATGGTCACTATATATGTATCTAGTTTTTGGTTAATATACAATAAATCACATCCAGTACTCTTAACAAAATTGAAAAACCTCAATCTTCTTTACTCTCTAGAACTCCTCACTGAATTTTCAAACTTAACTAAGATAATTTCCCAATTTTATTGCTATAATTATTATTATTTTGATGGCAATATAAATTAACTAAATTACTTTTATAACCCTTACTATTTTTTTCCCTTGAAATGGAAATTTTCTTCCACCAGCGTCGCCGGTTCTTGTGGGAAGCATTAACCATGCCGCTCACGTGCGACATGGTTCTTCTCGCCAGCCCACGTACTTCCGGCGCCTTGTAGTTCCTTATTAACGGCCATTTAACCCCATCAAAAAATGGGTGACGTTTGATATCCGCCGCACCTCTGGCGCATCCTAGCCTCCTCCGCGGGTCTTTCACTAGCAACTTCTCAATCAAATCTCGCGCTTCCGCCACGCCTTCCTCTTCCTTTTCCTCCACCTGGATTTTCACCTGTCTGCTCGACGCTATATTACGCAGCGTGCTCTCTTTGCTCCCTCCCTTGAACGGCGTCGCCCCGTACAACAACTCGTGTATAAGAATCCCGAACGCCCACCAGTCAACTCCGTTACCGTGACCGTTACCAGAGACCAACTCTGGGGCTAAATACTCATGTGTACCAACACAAGACTTCGAAAATGCAGTCACCGGCTCCGCCACAAACTCTGCCTGCTTTTCCTCCGAATCGCGACGGTTCACGACGGAACCGAAACAGTTGCATCGGTTATCACCAACCCCATCGACCCGGTTCTGAATAGTGGGTATCACATCGGCTTTGAAACACAGATCGAAATCCGATAACATGATGTGTCCGTCTTCACGTAAAAGAATGTTCTCTGGTTTCAGATCACGATAAACAACCCCGACAGCGTGGAGATATTCCAAAGCGACAAGCGTTTCGGCGGCAAAGAACTGGACGGCTTGGAGTGAGAAGCGGTTACGGGGTTGCTTGAGGAGTAGAGAATGGAGGTCGCCGTTGGGACAGTAGTCGATTAATAGACACGTGTAATGAGACACTTCGAGGTGGGCGTAGAGTGTAGGGAGAAATGGGTGGTCGAGCATGGAGAGGATCTCGGCCTCCATTTGTACATGAGAGAGTTTCCTGGAGCTCAATGAGTCTTTATCTATGACTTTGAGCGCAAAGGAGGTGGAGCTGCAGTCTCGGAGGTGGCAGAGGAAGACTCTCCCGAGGTTCCCCGTTCCGAGGTGGCGAACGAGTTTGAGATGCTTGAGGTGGAGCTTCCCATCGGAAGAGAGTGTCGTGGCGGCCTTAATGATGGACCAATGAGGATCCCATTTACGACTTACGCTTGTGTTTGCGATAGCGTTAGCGTTTGAAGGGACTGAAGTAGTGGAGGAAAGGATGGATTCGTTGAAGCTGAGAGTGAGACTGGAGCGGGCGCTGGAGGAGGTGAAGGTGCGGTCGGTGGCGGTGGAGGTGGAGGTGAAGCTGAGCTCGAGATCAGTGTCAGGGAAGTAGGTTTGGTCGTCCATAGGTGGCGAGTAGTGAGCCATTTTGATGGTTGAGGATGAGTGAAGCGGAGGCTTTTGTAAATAGGAGAAGACATGAAAAGAGAAATAGAGGAAAGTGAATAATTAAATAAAGAGTTCAGTTGACATCCATGTTTTTTTAATCGATCCAAATGTTTGGTATGAATCGAATTTTTAAAATTAATCTTTTAACAAAAGTATTTCATTATCTGATATAAATCAATGGCAGTCATTGAAAATTAAGTTTCAAGAATATAAACATAGGAATAAAAAACATAGCTTCTTTTATATTATTTTATAAAACAATCACACCCAACTTCAAGAGTCTTCTTGTTCTATTTATTTTTATTCTGGTCCCAATACCTCGTCAGAAAAATAGATTCGATGTATACTAAATTTACTCAACCTAAATCTTACTTATTTATCGTTGGTGTAGATTTTACATGGAAATTTTGATACTAAAAGGAGGCTCTGAAAGGCTATTCTAAGTTTCCCAACAAATGCACCTTTTCCGTCGATCTCGAATGAAACTCTTTACATAGTTCCCTCGAAAAGACGATTAAGAAAAATCCTATTTGATCAGACCACTGAAGTCAATCAGATTATTCTCCCTGAAGGAAAACACAAACATACTGTCAAAAACCAATTTGTCCCAACAGTCGAAGTACCACCACATGGTGGTATAACTAAAAGATTTCATTGAAGGTCTAATTAGTGCCTTGATCTAATGATTAAACGACGTTGCCCTAACAACAACATTAGGGACTCTGGTCCCCTCTCAGTCATTGGTCATATAAAGTCTCTAACATGTTACATGATTATTATTAATCTCTACTAATAGAGATAACAACAAGGTGTCATGATCAAGGATCTAGAATCCTCTCCAAAATACAAAGTAAGATTTAATATAAATAAACTAAACAAAACCAATCAATCCATATTGTATAGATTATAAAATACTGAATGAAAAACTGTAAGATTATGCAAATATCTAAAATGTCATGCAATCTAAATACATTACATTACTAAAATTACTTGCATTTTAAAGTGACAGGTCTTACTCTCTTGAAACCTCCCCTAAATGACAACTTTCAATTAGTAAAGAAGAGACTCAGCTAATAGATAATAGGTTATTAAACCCTCTAATAAATGTTAAAGAAAGACATTAATATCATTTATCTAGATAATAAACTTTAAGTGTATTAGGTTTATATCTATTGATTATTTAAGCTCGTTTATAAACTATTATTAGACTATTAATTACACGGTTTTATTAATCCAAAATTATCTGTAATCTATTGTTAGATTATTCAATCATCTAATTTTATTAACTTAGAATTATAATTAATGTTAGTATACATCAGAAAATTTTCTAACATTTTTCTACTGAGGCAATATTAATTATTTTTATTTTATTATTAAACAAACGCATTTTTTTAACTCACAGGTAACCAACATTTTAACTTTGAAGTGGTCATTATTTTAAAAAAATAAAATACTTTAAAAATAAATTATACTATAAGCATCAATCCAATTAATATGATTATCAATAATAAGCTAAAACATTGTTAATGTCTTTTTATTATTATAATATTATATCCATTATCACAATTACTAATAACTAACTCAATACAAATTAGTGATCTAGGAATATGGTAGGAATAACACCCAATCAAGTGATTCTAAATAGAATTATTTCTGTATCAATCATCTTTATAATGAAACTCTAATGAAGCTAGTGACTTCTAATAAATTATGTATGTTTCAACCGTATTTAAGATAATATGAATCATAAACATAAAATTGTCAGACTCAAGAAAAATCTTAATCTTGATATACATGTTATATTGGTCTCATGAAACAAATTCTTGGATATAAATGGCTTAATCTCACAAAACGAATTAATATCACTATTATCAACATAAAATACCATAGCATGAAGGTCAATATGCTTCTATCGATTTTTACATACTTATATTGGTCTAATTTATTCTCTATGATGCCATGTGATATCAAAACTTCATGAAAATTGAGATACCACTATTCCAGACCATAACTAAGATCTTCATTCAAAAGTCAAATGAGCTATCAAGATTTTGAATAAGTCTTGATTAGAAACTTTAGATGACATTTCATCTATGTATTTTCTCTTAGGAAAGCTTTTTGCAATTTATTTTGTCTTATACATTTTATTTTATCTTTGAACTCTCTTTTAATAAGAAAATATTTCATTTATGTATTTTCTCTATTTGAAGCTTTTTGCAATTTATCATACCTAATACCTTTTATTCTATCTTTAAAATCTTTTTTAGTCTTGTAAACTCATTCGTTGTCTATGAGTTTACAGCTATTAAGTAATGTCATAAGATCTCATACTTTATTATTAGTCATAAACTTCAATTTCACTTTTATTCAGTTACATGATTATTTATTAATATTGATACCCATATTTAAATCTATGGAAGAAGAAGCTAGGTGAGGAAAGGGAGGCAATTAGAATGTGAAAAGAAAGAAAGGTTGATTGAGAAAAATTGTGGGATACATACAAATTGTCACGAATAACAACTAGCTTAGCTAATTAAGAAGTTTAATTGCTCTACGCTAACCAAAGAAAATCTACATTACACTAATAATTGATTTATATACCAACTAAAAACACATTACTTTTCTAGAAAAATATATATTCTATTTACTTTTTAAATCGTTATATAAATAGAGATGTTAAAAATGAATCGTTAGAAGGTGAGGAATTTCAGTACAAGATACAAAGAATAAAGGTTGATGATTTGGAGAATAGTAGTGATATATATTTCATTTTCTAAATCAATTATTATAAGTGAATCCATCAATATAAATGCAGCTTCTTGTTTCTAGTACCATATATCTACAAAATCTTGGTCGAAAGCACGTCTGTTTTTAGTTGATTCTGATAACATGTTCTTCTTCTTTAAACCCAACCACTTTCTTTTATTCATTCAAGCATAGATTTTAATGGTAGTAGTCTATTCTGCTAAATTGATATCTTTCGTAAATCCTTTTTTAGCAACCTCTGGAAATATTCGAAGACCATGCAATCAAACTCAACCTCTAACTATTATTTGCGTTTCATGTAAAAGACAAATTATTCAACCATTTTTACAATTTTTTAAACTTAATTTAAATTTTAATATACATTTTATAAAATTACGCATTTCTATAGAATTTATATAATTATAGTATCAAGTGAAGAATAAAAATAAATTGTCACGCTTGAGTAGAATTTTAGTATATTATATATTAAACATATAGATAATTCTTCAATCATGTTGATATTTGTTATTGCGGAAGTTGCCCAAACGAAGGTACATCAAATCTGATAGACTCTGGTGCAAGAATATGAAAAGATACAATAATGTAAATAGAAGACATTCAGTTTTTATGTGTTTAGGCCAAGAAGATCATTAATCGATGTACTCATTGTTATTATTTACAGAGGAAGTTGATAATACAAAGAATATCATATGCTCAGATAAGTGTGTTGTGTTGTTCTTTTAGCATGTATCAAGCGTTTCTTTTCTTTTTCTACTAATTTGAATTTATAGTTTAGAGAGTTAAGATTATAAAAAAGTACAGTAATTAATAACTTAACGAGTGTTGTCATGATTCCAACAAAGTAGAATAGTAGTTACACCTTAATTATAATTACCAAAATTTAGGAGGATGATCATTAACAATAAGTAACAATTATTTAATGCAAGATGATTATTGTGATTGTGGCAAGATATGGTTCCTTTTTTCCTGGCTTTTAAGAAAAGATGTACTACTCTATGCTCGTCCGATGAGTTGTAGGTTGAAATGATGTTTATTCGTTCTTCATTGGCTAGTGTTGAGAGTTGTTGTTAACGTAAATATCCTACAATCAATTGTCACTATTATAAATATGTTGTAATTAACATGCACTTTCGTTATTGTAAATATTGTTTAATAAAACATATAAATGTCTTTAAAATGATAGAATCATGACGAGGGATTCAATGCATAATAACTTATTATAAAACCTTATATTTATATGAGGTGGTCGTTTTAAAAACATACATAGTCTTAATATTATCCTAACTAAGGGCACAAGTAATACAATTAAGACTATTATGATATTAAACGACTCCAATGAAATGTGATGACAAATTTTATATGTCAAGATTGTTTGTAAACAGTTTGATACAACACATAGGTGCACGTTATGTAGATGTGTCTATTAGACTGATCCATCAAGGGGATTTTATATAGATGGTTGTTTTAGTGTTTATGGAATATATCATTTTAGCAAATAGAGGTAGATATAATCATTTAATTTGAGATCACTAGATTGTTTTATACAAGAATCGATATAGTTTGAAATCAATCCAACATAATTCTTGAGAAATGGTTGCCAAAAAGGTGTTGATTGATCATGTTAAGGGATGGTCAAAGGAGATAATGGACTAATAGAGGATTCTTTACTTTTGAGTATAGGAGCGAATATCTCTAATAGGCCAATTGACAGATATTGATAACAACTTGAATTTATGGCCATAGTGAGAGTAAATTATAATTCAATCCAATATCGTTCGATTCTTAATGCGGAAACCAATCTATATTATCAAGGACTCTTTGAGATAGATATTAAATTTATGTCTTAGTCTCAAAAAGATATTAGACGACAAAATAATTAAATTATACGATAACTATATTATTGACATATTAACAATTAAACACTTACACTTCACTAGTCAAGTGATCATGATATCTTGCTAAATGTCAATCAACAAAGAACTTTTAGGTCACATAATAGAAGTTAATCAAACTCAAAGGCATAGGATTATTCAAGATGAATTTACTTTAGTATTCAAATTGATGATCTAAAGTTTTGTAAAGTGTTTGGACTCAAAATATAGATATCATATTTTAAAAACCAAAAGAAAATAATCTTATGATGAATGGATGATGTAATTAGCGTTCTGAATGTTTGATTTTTATCCGAAATGGATAAGGATAAAGTCAAAAATGGAGAAGTGTGAGGATTCATGCATGATTATGCATGGTCAAGCATTATCCTAAGTTGACCTTATTCATGGATCTTATTGAATTAACATATTATATGAATAATTACAAATTGTATAGGATAAGAATAAAAATCGAGTTTATGGTCGTACACCATGGGTGAATTGTCGTGCATCATAGGTGAACAGTCATGCACCATGTGGTATATAAAAAGACATGATTTCACAATTTCAAAACTTTTTGCTTAGCCTATACAACTCACACTGGTTCACCCTAAACCCTATGCACAACACAAACACCCTAGTAGATTATTTGTACATTTATGTTTCAAATAGATACTGAGACTCAATCCTAAGCTTGGATTAAAAGCGAGTTTTAGATGATTCAATAATTGTGAAAGACAAAAGAGTTTCCACACTGTGTGTGTTTGAAAAAAAAATTTAATTATACTTCCGTTGCATTTTTTTTTTTTTTCATGCCATATAAATCAAAAGTTGTATTTGTGAGTTAGTTCGAAAAAGAGTCCTGATTGTATAAAATAATTAATTCTATTAGACCATGCTTAAAGGCCATTAGATTAATCTATAAAATTTCATTTTTGCCTAATGATAATAAATTTAATGGCAGACAAATATGTTCATGATAAGATTAATAGCAGGATTTAACAAAGTAATTATATTTACTAAGAGAAGAATATCTAATCACAAATTCTTATATTTTAACACACGTTAAAATTCACAAAAAAAAAAAAAAAACTTGTTTTTAATTTAAATACGAAAAAAATCTCCAGAGGGATACTCTATTTACTCTTGAAAAAAAATCAAAACCTGTTGTAACCAATTTCAAGAGATCAGTTTAAATCTTGTCCCTAAACAACTTATAGGAAGATAATATCACACAATTTAAATAAAACAAATTTTATTTGAAGGAAAAAACAAGAGGGCTTGAGATATAATGTTTTTGGTTTGAAGACTCTTTTATTACTAGAATAATAGATTATCTTAAATATTAATAAATTAATAATAATAATATATATAAGTAAATTTGTATGTATAAATTATTATAATATTTAGTTAGTGATAATAAAATAATATTTTAATATTATTTTATTTAAATGTAATTAATATATTAAACTAAAATTATTAAATAAAAATAAATTGTAATAAATGTAAAATCACTGAAGTAATTTTTTAATATATAAGAGAAATGAGATAATCAGAATACTTCACATATTGCCAGAGTAATCTTTTATTAACTCAAAGCAAAAGATTGTGATTAGGATGACGTAACAAATAAAGATGCAAAAAGAATTTGAAATTCTTTTGGAAAGAGCACTTGGTACCTTTTACAAGCACTCTAATGGAAAAGCAGATTGTGCGAAAGACTATTCCCAGATACATGCAGGTTTCATGCAAGTATGCTTGATCATGTTTCCCATTTGTATTTAATTATTTTCATATTATTCATTGACCTCTAATTCTAATATTTGGCAAAATTATTTTAGGGTAGAGAAAAATTTATCTATTTCATTTGAAAAATTCTTATAATTATGAGAAGTAACAACTAATCACAGTCAATTTCTCTCTTATAAGGATCTGTAATACAATGAAGAAATAATTAATCATTAATTAATCTTATAATTAATCAGTTTTACACTCAAAGAAGGCTTAAAAGATAAGAATATAATTACAATGAAAGTGAAAAAAACAAAAAGCTTCATGCATGCACAAGGATAAAAATAAGAAGAAGAAGAAATCGTAAAAAGAGAATAAGAGGCGAAGACAGACATAAGTTCTTAATTTCATGCTTTTTTATTGGGTGCATTGCATCCATCCATTCCTTTCTTACAACTAAAATTTTGATTCCTTAATCAATCAATTAATTATATCTTCACATGCATCAAACTTTATAATTATAACAAACTCACAATCATTAACTTAGATCCCATTTTCGTTATTATTTATATATAAAAATAAACAAATGTAAGATGGAATGTGTACAAATACATGGAATCAACAACTATCTATTAATTTTCAAAGCTTTCAACAAGAAAGATGCCAATGAAATTATGCGAAATAAATACATAAATAAAGTGTTGATTTCCCAACAATACAGTTGGGTTTGGCTTCTGTTTGTCTCCGCCAGATCCACTAAATTGAAGTTGAAGAAGATGAAGATGAAGATCAGATTTATTCAAATGTCAGAAAATTAATAGAAAATGCCAAAGAAAAGATGGAGCGCCTGAATGAAAATTCCAAGAATTTGATATTGTTTGCCATGTGCTACAGCTTGGGCATGGGTACTTCGGTTGGATGAAGGTAGGTTTGAACATAATCTATAATTAATTACGGGGACAAATTGTCTCTTTTAAGAAAAGTTAATTAATTAATTAAGGTTGAGAAATAATGACAGTTGATGAATTTTTAATTCATAATCCTGTTACTGATTAATGCATCAATGACAACTTTTTTATTTGAGTATTCAATCCTAAATTTTATTTGGATATTATATTACAATCTTATTTGTAAATGTATATTATATTCAATTTGAGGTAAAGTAGAGAACTATTTTCTTTTTCTAATACAAGAACCTAACTTTATTTTTTCTGAACTTTTAATTTTTTATTAAAGAATACATAAAAAAGTTTCAATTTTCTTTTCTACGGAATCAATCTTTTATTATTTTCTATCGAAAATATATCAAACTATTATCTAACTTTAAATGGCATTCAATAGGGAATAATATTGAACCATTTTCGTAAAAAAATATTGATGTGAACATTTTATGATATGGCATGAATAATTTGTGTTGACATAGACTTACAATCTACAAAATCTTCATACTATACTCTTTTCTCAAAGGCCAAAGACTTAATCCTACTCAAGGTTTCCCTAAGCATCAAAGTCTCACTCATCAATTTTTTTAAATTCAAACTCATTTATTGATTAAAGTTAATAATTAAGTTTAACGGTTAACTATTAAATAGTAATGATTAAATGGGTATTATTATTTTTTAAATAAAAAGAATTTATAAATATAAAAAGTAATAAAATATATTTTTTTAAAAATAACAAAAATAGTAAAATATGTAAATATAACAATATATAAATTTTTTAAAAATGATAAACATAATAAAATATATCAAAAGCCAAAGACTATCAACAACAATGGCTATTACTTTCAATTTTTTTAAATTTTAATTTTTTATATATTTTAACATTTTAAATTATTTTTATTATTTTAACATTATTTTATAGTTTTATCATAATTTCTTATTTTTTCTTTGGTCGAAGGAATTTTAGTTATTTTATCAAAGATGTTAATAGAATTGAATTGAAAATGCCTCATAAATCTGAGTTTGGATTTAGAAAAACTAAGGGGTGGACTTTGTTGTTTAGAAAAATGTTGGGTGTGATTAAGTCTTTTGGCCTTTCTCAAATGCATTTTCACAAAATCACAAAACACTTATACCCAAAATGTGCTAATCACAACCACAATTAATTTGTTGTTTCTTTATTGATAGTAGAGACTTTTAAGTTTAAATTTTAACCTTTTTTTATATTTTGGCTCAATAAGGGATTTAAAGATTGGTAAAAAAAATAATTTCTTTAAATTTAAATATATCTTTAATTTGATTAAAAGAATTTAAATGAACAATATAAACTTAAAAAACAAAAGGAAACAATGTTTAACATAAATAAATTTCATTTTGATTAAAAGAATTTCAAACAAATAAGATATATAATAGTGAAGTTGTAGGAAAGACATAATCCACATTTAGAGGTTAACCTAATTTTTGTATAATAAAATACAATTTGATTCATTTAAAGGAAAATATGAAAATTTAATTCCTTCACTGAAAAACAAAAAAAAAACAAAGCTCAGTTAACTAAGATTATCTCACTCATCATTTCTAAATTAAAATAATAAAAAAAATTACATCATTAATTTTTAACAATGTTAAAGATTTAATCTATTTTTGTGTGCTAAAATTTAGTTAGAGGTTCAACCCATTTTTGTGTGATAAAATGTAGGTTTGGTTTATTCATTTTCAATAAAAATAAAAAACAATAATAATAAAGTTTAGTCCATTCATTAAAAAATAGATGGTGTTTCAATGACTAGAGGTATTATTATCTCTAACTGTCATAAATAATTATATCAATATAATGAGGATGTGTCGTGCTAATCGATGAAATTATTTAATTACCTTGTTTTAATCACATTGATAAAGTAAGATTATCCTATTCTCTAATATAAGTGTTATATGATCAAATTTTTTTATCAATCAAACTCAATGGTGGAACCTTGACCACGACCAAGGAGCAAACATTACTCTAGTCCGTAGCTCGCAAGATAAGTCTGAGGTCGGACACATTTTCTTTTAAAAGTCATGAAATGAGAAATATAGACTTATATATATTAGTTGTTATTGTGTTTGATCTATCTTAGTAGTCTTATATATAGCAAGATATCCATAAATATTATTGTTGATTTGAACAAGGGAGAGAAATTGAATAAGGATAATTATAATATATGGCATCTAAAGATGCACTATATGTCGTAGATGAGCAAGAGGTCTTGGATGTTGCAAATCAAGTTAGTGAAAAGCTTAGGTTGGTTGACAGACAAAACGCAAATAATACCCAATGCAAACGTCATATGGATGCATATCACACATGGAAGAAGAAAGACTCTATTGCATATAGTATCTTAATAAACTCCATGAATAATAATTTGGTATACTAGAGCCATTGCACACACCATGTGGGTGGATTTGAAAAAAAAGTTAAAAGGGAATTGTAGTCTCCAACTAAGGTAGTTGTCTAAGTAAAGCTGAAGTTGACTAGACACAACTTGATAAATGGACAATTGGTTCAAATAGTAATACAATCTCTTCCCAAAAATTGGGAATACGTAAAGATGAATATAACCCATAATGATAATATGAGAATTGTTTTATGATGTTACAAGCCACATTAAGTTGAACAAGCACCTAAAGGGTGTTCAACTAGGTGCTCATGTATATGTTATATAATCTAGTTCTAAGAAGTTTTCTAGCTTCAAATGCAAGTGGTGTTAGTCTAAGAGGGGGAAAGAGATTGTAGAAGGCTTTAATGACAATAACAAGTAATCCGATGCAAGAGATATATTCTATAGATATTATGGTAACCATTTTTATAGAATTCTCTACAAGTCATGTCTAGTGAACATGTCTAGTATCAGCATACACTCATATGATGCACCAAACTACAACCAATAGTTTTGGCATGCGTAAATTGCCATTATTTATCAATGGGGTATTTAACACTATGGTAGTCTCATTTCTATTACCACTGCCCTGACTTATAGGAATGTCGGGGCTATAGACAATTCTAAAATAACCAATTTATAAATATATAGAGAAAACACAATTAGACCATATGATTCTTTGAATCAATTCAACTATCCTAGGGGCATTCATTTTAACATAAAAGTACTTACAAATAAAGGGATTGCCACTTATTGTTTGTGTGTATGACATTAATAATGAACTAGTATCTCTAGGATGATTGTTAGCATACACTCCAACAAGGTTGACTCAACCAATGTTGCAAATTAACTACTGTGAACAATTAGTGGCAGTTGGAGGTAGTTATTTGATAGTTGGACACATATTTAAATCTCCAAAATTGTCATAATTAAGAAGGTGAAAAAATCCCTCCCTCCTAACTCAAGTGAAATTTTGTAACGGCACAAAAAGCACGATAAAGAACTAAAACTCAAAATCTTGAAAACCAAGGTATGCAATAATAAACATGTATCATAAAAGTTAATCATTTCGCTATGCATCAACACAGTTTCATCAAATTACGATTTGGGTTTGCAAATTTATTGAATTCATATTTTATAGAATTGAGATGTTTTATCCAACAATCCTCAATAGAAGGAAAAATGAAAGAGGCAAAAAAAAAAAAAGAGTTAAACTAGTGACATCATAGGCTTATTGCTCTTTAACATATTACTATTCAAATTATAGTGACACTGTTGGCCTAAGTTATCGAACATTTCAACTAAACCACGTTAAAAACCAATTATCTCTTGTTTTTTTACTGTGTCTTTTCGTATCTTCGTGCTCAAGTACGCTTGGTTTGATAATTCTAGTTTGTCAAATTGCCTCTAATTTTTTAGATTTTGGTCCAATATAATTAATATACTAAAATAAAATATTGGAATTAATTTTGTTCAATGTCAACTAAAACATTTATAAACTATTATATTACCATGAACTTATGTACTATAATAGCTTTACCCTTCCTTTGTTTAATTGCAAATGATAATGAGAATTTTTATGCGAATTCACCTAGGCCTTTATTAGATCCATTTATATTTATTTTTAGATCCATTTGTTGCATATTTCATGTTACAAAAATCATCCCTATTTATACAGCTAAAGGATATGAAATACAAATAAGTTATAAAATGTAAAAGGGTAAAGGATATGAAATATGAAGATTATAGGATGCAAAGAGTTCTTCATAATATTAATTTTATTAAAAAGAGTATTATAAAAAAGAAATGCTATTTTTGTCCAAGCCATTTAGAGTGTTGAAATTTGACAAAAATATTCAACAAAAATAACAATGCCCTATAATCAATAGTCAAATTCTGCTGCGGAGTTAAGTTCTTCTTTTTTTTTTTTTTTTATTATTATTATTATTTTCTTATTAATGTGAAAAAAAAAGTGTTATAAAAATTAAATTTGGTGCCTTGGAAATAGGGCTGGATTCGAGCCGAACCGAGTCCAAACAGTAATATGTTCGTATTCGGACTCGTTTCGTACTGTTCGGGTTCGGGTTCATATTTGTATTCGCCGACCATTTTTTAGTAAAGTTCGTATTCGTGTTCAGTTCATATAATTAAGTTCATATTCGGCTCGTATTCATATTTGGTTCGTATAATTTGTTTTTATATTTATTAAAAATTATAATTAATACAAATAATTAATAAAATTTAATTAAAAAATTATTATTTTAAGTTCGGGTTCGTATTCGTGTTCGGTTCGCATAGTTTATGTTTGGGCTCGTGTTCGTTGAATTTTAAAATTACAGTTCAGGTTCGTGTTCGTGTTCGGATTCGTTCGACTCATTTTGAACTCGTTCGAACTGAACTCAAAAACGAATCTAAATATATTCGGTTCGAATCCAACCCTACTTAAAAAATATTTAAGTAGGCTTTATCATATTATGAAAATACTAATAAAATGATTCATAAAGAAAAGAAATAAATTTTCATAAAAAACAATTATTAACTGAAAATTCCATTTTATAATCTTAAAACTAGTTAGAAACTTAAAAAAAAAAAAAACCAAAAAAAAGGTTATTTTAGACTTATAATTAATAAATATTTTATTAATTATTTATTTATCATTATTTTAAGTTTAACCTTCAAACCATAATTTAAATCATATATTCAAATCAAATTTGAATTAAAATGAGTTAAATTATTTTTTATTCAAATTAAATTTAAATTATTTTTAATTTTAATTTGACAAATTTAAACCGAATTTAAATCAGATTCAAACCAAAAAATGTTTAGATTTAATCTGGTTTATATCTATCCTTAGCTTAAGTCATCAAAACGAAGACATTTTCTTCCACGGAATTCTAAAAATAAAAAATATAACATATTTTAAAAAGAAAAAAGAGAAAATAACAATAAAAAACCAAAAACAAAAAGCACAAGGCAGAGAACCACCAAAGAAGCCCAACCCAAACCCAACCCAATTCCCCTTAGCACCCCATAAACCGAAAAAACAAAAACACAAATAATAAGAACAGTTTTCCATTTTGACTTCGCTCTCACTTTATCACCCTATTTGGTAAGCTTCTTGTTCTTATTCGCATTCTATTATTCTTTGTTTCTTCAAATTAAACCCCATTAATTAGGTTTTTTTTTTTTTTTTTTAGAATGATATTTTAGAGCTTAGAATAATTTTTGTGTATGTTTTTGTTTTGAGCATGTTGGTTCTTGTGGGAAGGATGCCCTCTTTAGCTTCTTTGGTTAGTTTAGGAGGCATAAATGTTGTGGGCACCAGTGGTTCTTCAACGGAATCCTCGTGTTATTCGTTAGTTCAGAGGGTTTCTTTGTTGTCTAAAGGAAATTATAAGGGTAAAAAAAGATGGGTTTGTAAATATTCTGTTACTGCAACAACAACTATTGCAACTGATTTTATTGCTGACCAGGCCAATGGGTCTGTTTCTCTTGAATCTTCTAGCACTTATAGAGGAACTAGTACTAGTAAACATGTGAGTGTTAAAGATAATGGTGATACTGATAGTCACATTTTTCTTAAGCCTGCTCCTAAACCCGTGTTGAAGTTGCCGCTAGGGGTTAAGGGTGATCCTGTTTTGGGGATGAATCGGACAGGTTGGGATGTGTCTAGAGCGAGTGGGGATTCAGATGAGAAGGAAAGGAATGAAGTTATTGAGTCGTTAGATGAGGTGTTGGAGAAGGCTGAGAAATTAGGGACTAGGAAAGGTAATGGGAATGGGAATGTAAATAAGATGACAAAGTCTAATGTGAGTGATAATAGAAGAAATGATAGGCCTGTGAATTCGGCCAGAACTCAGAAGACGAAGACATTGAAGAGTGTGTGGAGGAAAGGTGATACAGTTGCAAGTGTACAAAAGGTTGTTAAGGATCAGCCCAAGATTAATAATAAGAAAGAGGAGCCTAGAATGGCTGGAGAGGTGAAGGTGGAGTCTCAGTCAAATGTTCCTTTGAGGCCTCCACAGCCACCTTTGAGACCTCAACCCAAACTACAGGCAAAGCCATTAATAGCTGCTCCGCCCATGAGAAAGAAACCTGGTATCTTAAAAGATGTGGGAGCTGCTCCAAATTCGTCAATTAGTGATCAGAGCAAACTGCCCTTGGGAAGTAAGGAGCAGAAGCCAATTCTGATTGACAAGTTTGCCACAAAAAAACCAGTGGTTGATCCTGTGATTTCTCAGGTGGTCTTGGCCCCAAAAAAACCTGGAAAGGGTCCTGCCCCTGGAAAATTCAAGGATGATTATCGTAAGAAAAATGCTTCAGCTGGAGCTCGGAGATGGATTGTTGAAGATGATGATGAGATTTCTGATGATGAGACATTTGAACTTGATGTCTCCATTCCGGTTGCCGCAAGGAAAGGGAGGAAGTGGAATAAAGCTAGCCGAAAGGCAGCTAAACTTAAGGCTGCCAAAGAGACAGCTCCCGTCAAAGTTGAAATTCTTGAGGTTGGGGAGAAAGGTATGCTAATCGAGGAGTTAGCCAAAAACTTGGTAGTTAGTGAGGGCGAAATTCTTGGGTACCTGTATTCAAAGAGGATTAAGCCTGATGGGGTTCAAACTCTGGACAAAGATATAGTGAAGATGATATGTAAGGAGTATGAAGTGGAAGTCTTAGATGCCGAGCCTTCTAAAATGGAAGAGATGGCTAGGAGGAAGGAGATTCTTGATGACGAAGATCTGGACAAGCTGGAAGACAGGCCTCCTGTACTTACCATTATGGGCCATGTGGATCACGGAAAGGTAAGTGTAAAACTTCTGAAAATTTTCTATTGATAAGACCTTGTGCATCATTTCTATTAGTTTCTCTAATTTTTGTCTCTTTAACTTGAACGTCAGTGGAAAATAATTTAAAAGTTCTATTTCTGTCCATGATTTTGCTAATATCTGTTTGCTTTTATACATATGGCAGACAACCCTCTTGGATTTTATCCGTAAAACCAAGGTATGCTCAAGCTTAATTGTCTTAATGTGGCCTTTTCTCTTTCTTTTCACTGAAATTTGAAGGTCTGATTGTGGTTTGTTATACCATATGATTTATGGCTTCCTGATTTTATTTCTTTTCACAGAAAGTTTAGGATCTGATTGCAGTTTGTTATTCTAGGTGATTCATGGTTACTTGTTTTTATCTTTTTTACCTGTATGATGACATAATCTGTCAGGATTGAAAGTCTATTCAGTTATATTAAAAATGAAATTGGATTAATTGGCTGCCAAGGCCAGCTGCAGTTGTTGATGTCCTGATTGCTCATTATTTACAGAAGCCTGAATTCTAGATTTTTTCAGGTGGCTGCCTCGGAAGCAGGGGGGATCACACAAGGAATCGGAGCATATAAGGTGTTAGTACCTGTTGATGGCAAGCTACAGCCATGTGTTTTTCTTGATACACCTGGGCATGAGGTAAGTTTCTTTGCTCAATTAGCTATTCTGACTTTACTTTCAATGCCAAGTGAGCAGTTTTTGTTTGTCTTATCCTTTCTGCTGGAGCAAATTTGTTTTGGATTAATTGTTCATTTGACTACTTAAGACACTGTCACCCGTTACTGTATTTCAAACTTGACTTTGAATTTTAACTTGCTTGTGCTTTCTTGCCTTTAGATGATATATATGTATGTTGTCCACTGCTGTAGGCATTTGGGGCTATGAGAGCTCGTGGAGCTAGAGTTACAGATATTGCTGTTATTGTAGTGGCAGCTGATGATGGGATCCGCCCTCAAACAAATGAGGCAATAGCACATGCGAAGGCAGCTGGTGTACCAATTATAATTGCCATAAATAAGGTATGCCAAATCTAATGATTCTCTTTTCTCACAGTTACAAAGGTGAAAACCACTGGAACTTGGCAACTTGTGTTTAGCTCATTGTTAGTGTAACACTCATTCTTATTGTTTCTACTCTACTAGATTGATAAAAATGGAGCTAATCCCGACAGAGTCATGCAAGATCTGTCTTCAATCGGTCTCATGCCAGAAGACTGGGGTGGTGACATCCCAATGGTTCAGGTCCTTTAGCTTTTAACATACAAATCATTGTTTGGTGATTTAGAACTCTCGTCAATGCCTATACTCTCTTTTATCTTAAACAGATCAGTGCTCTGAAGGGTGAGAATGTAGATGATTTGCTGGAAACCATAATGCTTGTTGCAGAGGTCAGTTAATTATATTGTTGTGCTGCATTTTTGCTTTGCCATCCTTCTTGCAATTAGAAGAAAATAATTTTATTGGGTTGCATAAGTTATCTTTGCTTTCTATATATATATTTCTAAAATTAGTTTCGAAGAGATAGAATCAAGGAGTGATCTTGTTTTTAGTTTCACATTTTAAATTGCTGGTTCTTTGACGACGCAATTTGCTTGAATGAGTGATATACAACAAAGAGTTCTATTGTTAATGCGGATAACAGACTACACTGGGGAAGTGCTAGGAGATATTTCCTTTGTCTTTATTTCTTTGCCTCCAAGGACTAATTCATTGGTAAACCATGACTTCATCATTTTTACCAGTAAACAGATTCTTTTTATCAGCACTTAGCAGTATTCTTTATGGACTTCCTTTCAACTTGTACTCGGATTATCAGTGTAAGCATTAGTATTTGGCTGGTTCAGTGAAATTCACTATGCACATGGCTCTTCTTTAACAAATTGCTTTATCGTCATTCTTTCCTTGTTTTTTCTCTCTTTTCTCTGAATTATCAATGTTAAGAAATTTTTTACTAATTTATTAATTCCTATGTTTATTTTCTAATTGTTTAGTCATTTCGTTTGGTTACAGCTTCATTGAATAAGCATGAGATATATGCTATCAGATTGGTTGTTCGGTGCAGATGTCATATTTTTGAATTCATTATGGCACATAAACACACACATGCAAAGGTGCACTTGGTTATTATAGAACTGCATAGAAGCTAATAGGATCTCATATCTTTTAATGAACCTTTTAGAATACGTTCCTAAATGAAAGATTTTCAGTATTTCAAACTATGTAATAGTTGTGTTGCTTCTTATCCGATTCCATGTGTTCTGATATATTGCATGATTCTTTCAGTTACAAGAGTTAAAGGCTAATCCTCACAGAAATGCAAAGGGCACTGTTATTGAGGCTGGTCTGCATAAATCTAAAGGGCCAGTTGCTACATTTATTGTGCAAAATGGGACCCTTAAAAGAGGGGACATAGTAGTTTGCGGCAAATCCTTTGGAAAGGTTACTTTTTACTTAGTGCTAAAATAGATACTGTTTACTTCATCTTGAAGGAATTCATTCATCTATTTTGTTGTGTCTATCATCAGGTGCGAGCTTTGTTCAATGATGGTGGGAGTCGTATTGATGAGGCCGGGCCTTCTATACCTGTACAGGTTTGTGTTGTTTTTTTCTTATTTATGAATGCATGATAGTATCTTTGACCATATTTTTAATGCAAAATCTTTGTGGAAAAACCTTTTCATATAGCTTGCATGATCTGAAGTAAATTCAAGCATTTTGAACCTTGAAAATTCTCAATGTGTTGTTGTGGCCTGGAAAGTTTGTCAGCAGCATTGTAACTGTTGTGGAACTTTTGTGCTGTTTTTATTTTTGGGTATTTTTGCATGAATTTTGTAATTATTTTACATTTGATTTTGTGCTGTTGACCTTGTGTTTTGAATGTTTTGGAGACTACTGGTTTGAAAGAACTAATTATTTGCTAAAGTTCTACTGTTTGTGTATTGAATATTTTTGAATTTTCACCTAATCTGAAGTTTTGTTTTTTTTTTTTGGTTACTTGGAAAATATTCAGCTTTTTCTCAACATCTTATCATTTTCTCAAAATGTTGTTAGTGCGAAAATATCCAATATTATCTCATTGAAGTTTTGCTTGATGTATGAAGTTTTCAAAGAGGTATGTAATAAAATTTAGCTTGGAAATAATGAATGGTGTCGTGTAGAGTATAAATTAAAAAAACGGAAGAAAATTTCAAAGTACAACTACTTTGCGTTTGATAAGAATAACATTTCCTCAGTGAATTGTTGTGCTTTGATTACAATCATGTGATTTGCCCAGTGTTTTATTTTCTTTTAATTTGTGATCCTTGGTTCAGAGATTCTGTTGAAATATCTGGGTGTATATATCTGCAGGTTATTGGACTGAAGAGTGTTCCAATTGCTGGTGATGAATTTGAGGTTGTTGATGAACTTGATATAGCCCGTGAAAAGGCAGAAGCACATGCAGAGGTACTGCATAATGAACGAATTTCAGCTAAAGCTGGGGATGGGAAGGTCACACTTTCTTCCTTAGCTTGTGCAGTCTCAGCAGGAAAGCTGTCTGGATTGGACTTGCACACTCTGAATATCATTCTGAAGGTTGATCTTCAGGTGAGCATAACCATTGTATTAATTTATTTCTAGAAAGGAATATGTCTGTGTACAAATAGTGCGATTGAAACAGTGAATAGTGCATAATATAATGATCAGTTAACCTACATTGGATATATGTGAATTACATCAAAGCTTGTGAGCAAGCAAAAAAGTTCATCAAAACGTTTTATTTAATTTTCCTAAAACTTGTGAATAAAGTTTTTATTTACCTAGAAAGCAAAATAATAATAATAATAATAATATAATATAATGAATCATAGAAAGGTCAATCAGATTTACTCTGCAAGTACATTAATTTGTCCTGATCTTGACTAGGGATCCATTGAGGCTGTCAGACAAGCCCTGCAAGCACTCCCACAAGATAATGTCACTATAAAGTTCCTCTTGCAAGCAACAGGGGACGTCAGCACTAGTGATGTTGATCTTGCAGTGGCCAGCAAAGCTGTTATTTTGGGTTTTAATATCAAAGCACCTGGATCTGTTAAGTCTTATGCAGATAATAAAGGTGTTGAGATTCAGCTTTATAGAGTTATCTATGATCTTATTGATGACGTGAGAAATGCAATGGAAGGACTGCTTGAACCTGTTGAGGTCAGTTCAACTTCGGTGTTTTAAAATATTCATTAATTTCCTTTTAGTTCTAGCTAACTGGGCAATCTCTAGATGATGAAGAGGCCGGGAAACCTGATAATCAAATGTGGCGTGGATCATATGTATTCCATACGTGAATGTCCGACTGTCTTGTTACAATCATTTCTTCTAAGACAGTCTTAAGAATAGATGGTGCTTGTGGTCTGGATTGATGCAATCCAAGGATCTTTGGAATTGATGATTTGAAATTTTAGTGCCTGTTTTAATTTTGCTCTTTTTTTCTCTGAAATTGTTCAGTGATGAATTACAGTTGAAATTTACTGTTCATTTATTGATAGGATCAAGTGCCAATTGGCTCAGCTGAAGTTAGGGCCATCTTCAGTAGTGGTAGTGGTCGTGTAGCTGGGTGCATGATAACAGAGGGAAAAGTAACCAAAGGCTGTGGCATTCAGGTTGTAAGAAAAGGAAAGTCAGTCTATGTTGGTGTGCTTGATTCTTTGAGACGGGTTAAGGAAGCTGTAAAAGAGGTATGAGTTTATAATTATGCTTATGCAAGATAATTGTGAATTTTGTGTTGCATTTAAAATGCATGGTCGTTTATTAATTCCTCCTGAACAGGTAAGTAGTGGCTTAGAGTGTGGCATTGGGGTAGAAGAGTTTGATGATTGGGAGGAAGGAGACATTATCGAGGCCTTCAACTCAGTTCAAAGGAAAAGGAGCCTTGAAGAGGCGTCAGCTTCAATGGCAGCTGCACTAGAAGGAGCAGGAATTGAAACGTAGAGAAAGTCATGTGGGTACAAGTCGTATTTGCTCGATGAATTCATATGCCCTCATTCTGAACAGGAAATACCACTGACAAAGTCCGTTCAGTGACACGAATTTGCCCGGAAAGGTAAAATGTGGATCAGTTTTCTCCACATGATTTATTTCCAGGTGTGGTGAGCTAAGGATTCAAGGCTGGAGTAATTTTATGAAATTGTTGTACATCATAATGTATGTCAAATTAGAGCTTGTTTCAGTAAGAGAGAACATTCAAATTCCTCAAGATTTCCATTGCGGGAATTGTTTTGTAACACTGGATGCTAAAATCAAAAGGAAAAGAAAAGAAAAATGAATCCCAGAAAGTTTGAAAAAATTTTAAGCAACTTTAAGCATCTTAACAGCTTTATACAATTTTAAGCAATACTCAGAGAATTATGCATATAGTCCCTGGAAAATGGATGATTTTGCTGCAAACACAATTAAATTCAACTCATTAATTAGATTAAGGTACATAAATTCTTGTAAAAAATAATGATTTTTTAGACTATAATTTGTTACAAATAAGCTTAGGGCTTATTATAAAGTATTAAATAGATATATCTCAGAGTTTAATATTGCTTTTTAAATATTTGTTATTCAAAACTATGTTTTATATTTGGGGTATAGGTTTTAGAATTTCGATGGATTGAACTTGTGTTTTTATGGCAAAATTGGTTTAATATTGATGAAAAATTGATTTAAAAAGGATTATCATATGATATTCACTGATAAAAATATATCTAATATAAAATTGTAAAACATACATCAGCAAATGTGATTTATCAAAAGACATGATCACGTCTAATAGGCAAATTATTTATACTGATATTATTCTTCGAACGTGGCAAAATATAATTTTTTTGGTAGGCATTTTATGGTTTATATGATATTTTTATATGCATCATGCAAAGTGAAAGTAAATTATGTGACAATAGGCATTTTAGGGGGCAAATTACAAGGGCAAGGCCTAGTGGGTTGTATATGATATTTTGTTATATAAGGGTAAATTAATATTTTTCACATAAGTGTAAATTGATATCTTATAATTTAAGTTTTTTTTTTTAAATTTTTTTTATTATAAAGGAGGGTTTAGATTATTTTTTTAAATAAGTGATTTAACATTTGAATTAATCAACAAGAAGTTTAAAATTTATATTTTCCACTATCTACATAGAAGTTATTTTTTAAAAAAGAAAAAGTCTACTTTCAATGTTATCGGCCTTGAATTAATCAAAGTTTCAAATTTTTGTTCACTAATTGGAGCAATAAGACCCAGGGCCACTATAATGACTCATGTTTAGGTTCACGAAGATATCTTTTAGACATGATTAAACTCTACACTATAATAAAAATGTATATTTTCTTTTATATTTAAAAGATAAGATACTATATTTAACGCGTTTTTAAAGGTAATATGATATTTAAACTATATCTAATAAAAATTAAGTACTTATTTAAATAACATTTTTTATCTAATTCTCTTAACATTTTTATGAAAGGGTAAAAATATTTTTAATAATATATTATAATAAAAATTTAATTAAAAATTTTAGAATTTAATAAAATATTTAAAGTTTAAAAATAATTAAAATAATAATAAAAACTTTTTAAGTTTAACAAAAATTAAATAATAAAAATATTTAAAATGTAATAAAAATATTATAAAATTAAAAATTAATATAATAATAAAAAATTATAAAATTTAACCAAAAAATTTTTAAAAGACGGGTACAACCTCTGATAATGTCATGATGGTTACTTTTTCAATTTTTTTAATTTTTTAATATTTTATTAAATTTAAATTTTTAAATATTTTATTATTTTAATTTTTTATTTAAAAAATTAAAAATATCTTTATAAACATTAATATTTAATAAATGATTATTAAATCATTGTTATTGGATGATTATTTAATTTTTTAAAATTTGAAGGTTAAGATTGTAAGTGTCATGATGGAGGTATGCAAGAATCCAGCATGTATGCATCACCATAGCAACGCAACCATCAAAAGGGTTTAGTCAGACATAAAATTGACAAATTAAACTTGTGAACAACTTAATATCAAGTTTATAATATAAAATATATTTTAACATTGAAGCATCGATTTCCAATCTCGTGTACCAACTTTATGATTATGAAAATATCTATCATAGTCTTGTTTGATTTTGGCAAGTTTATCTCTTTGATTTTAAATTCCTCTTTGTATGAATGCAAGTAAATGAGGTAGTTAACTTATCAACTTTTAAATATCGTAAAATAGAAATTATATAAAATGAATGACAATTATTAATTTCTTATAAACCTTTTAGGTTTCGAAATTTGATGTCAAGCTCGAACCCAATTGCCTCCACATATAAACATGCTTATAGTTTTTTTATAATAAAGGTGCCTTAACTCTAGCACCCATATTAAAAACGTTTTTTAAAACGACGATAGAGATTAGAATAGACAGAAACTTAGTTGTTATTCGTGATAACACTGAATATTTTCATTGATTTATACACCACCCATTTAAGACAATAAAATGTTCTAGTTCTGACTGTTCAAAGGTTGTGTCTTCCATCATCATGATAACCTTCTACCATGCAGACTCCACCAAACAATCAGGCCCCGCTTACCCTTTCTATAATGGTTGGTTAAAAAATCAATATAGTTAAAAAATATACTTTAACGTGGAATTAGAAGAACTTTTTTCAATTAACCAAAGCAATAACCATACTAAATGTTATCTGTGACCTTGATTGATTGACAAATGATAGATTTTCACATGAAATAATGTCTTCGTATTCATAAAATATTTTTTCAAGTGTATGGAAAACACTAGCAATTTCTTTTTTTTTAATACTCATCATAAAGCATGAGATACTTAATAAATGTAATTTTGAACTTACATAAGAAGTTTAAATTATAAATTAGAGAATTCAAATATCAATAGACTAATTAGAAACAAAATAGATCAATCAAATTATTGATTTATCACGTGATGTATTGAGGTTTTAGTGTGTTTGCAATGGACATCAGTAAGTTTTCATGTCCCCAATACTTGTTAAATTTATGGCTCATCCTCACCACATTCTGATCTATATCAAACTATTTTTCCTTTCATATTCACTTTTTTTTATAAACCTTCATAAAATATAAATTAATTGTGAGACTAAGATCCCGATATAATATTTATAATATCATTGAAAATTATTAAAAATTGGTATATTGCATTTACTTTATCCCATTCTTCTCACAAGGGAAAAATTTCATAAACACACCCTTACTGCAACTGTATCCAGGGAAAATCTCTCTAAACACCAAAGCCGCAATTGACATTTTTGAATGTGTTGTTTGCATAATCCACAATGAGTTTCTACAAATGTTTACAAATTCTTTTTGTCTATTCTTTCAAATTCTTTTTGTCTATTCTTGCTTGCACTTATGAATTTTATAATGTCCCTTACTTTGTTTATAATTTTGAATTTGCACCTTATTATATTCATACTTTCCACTTATTTTATAAATTGATGTTTTCTCCCTCTCAAGTCATTGTTTCATATGAGGCACGAGACGTGTCGTAGTCATTGTGTTCTGTAGCTTTAGTCTTCTATCACAAACCTTGCAAATAGCATATCGTGTATCCTCACGGATATAATTTTTTCTTCAGGAAGGCATTCCCACACCATTGAAGTTATAATAGGTGGAAGGGGTAGCTCGTTGTTCTTCTTTTATCTTGTACCTCTTGTTCTACGACAATAGTTTCCTTGTCATCATCAGACTCATTAAACTTTCTTACAATCCTTATATCTACTTCAGTATCATCTAATGGATCATAAGAGGGCACTGCTTACGGCTCTTCAATAAATTTTCCCTTCCCTTTCAAAGACGGTCTTGAGGAAAGGATGTTCTACTGCCTGTGAAAGCATGAGAGGAACCTCAGCTTATATTTCTTCGATTTATATTTTGTAAAGCAAATTTGAGAAAACATGATATATTATATCATAAATGAAAAATAACGACAACAATTAATCAAACTCAGTTTTTTATTTTCTTAATTATGTCTCGATTCATTTGACTTTCCAACTTTGTTATCACAATTTATGGTTGAAGTGATTGATAATAACCAAGAACGGAGAAAACTGAAAGAGGAGAGTGACACAGAATCTTGGAGATGAAACAAACAAACACACAACTAGGGATTGAAATTGAATCATGTAGCTGATGATGATGATGATCACCAGAATGGAGAGAATTGAGTATGAGAGTTATATAATTTAGTTTTAAATGTCCCTCTATTTTTTTTTTTGTTTTTCTGATTTCTCTTTCTTTAAATCTCTATTTACGGCAAACAAATGTAAATAATTATTATTTTCTAAACTGTTAAAAATAGATTAAAATATAAATAATTATGTCTTAAATATATATTAATGATAATATTATTATAAAATTAAAATTTCAGTAATAACATTTTAATACCTAAGATTATGAAAGCGATAAATAATACTAATAATAAAATATAGATCACCATAGTAACAGATTACCGATAACCATTCAAACCAGTTTATGCTAACATACACATACAAAATGTCTTTCATGTTTCACCACCCAACCTAGTGTGTATATATATGTATGTAAATGATTGTGAAAGGGGGTAGCCTAACAAAAATAAAATAGCAATTCTCTTGGGTATTTCACTAAGAGCAATGCGCAACCAACCCTATGTGATCCAGTGAGATTGGTCATTGTGTAATTCAATCAAAAGATAGGCCTGCACGATGACTAATCTCACCCAACCATATACAGGCTGCAAGTACCTATGTATCTAATCTACAATAAAATAGTAATGTATTCACTAAAATTTCTTAAAATACATTTGATTCCTTCGCCATGGAGATCTAACATATTACTTACTACTCATTTCTCTACACTTTTTAACTCTGGTATGCATGTGTACATTTGTATCACCTCCAAAACAAAGTGGATTCTGAAACTCTGATCTACAGCTCTTTCGTCCTTCTCAGTAATTGAGTAAACTTCTCCAAAGCCGCAACACTGATTCACGTATTAGTTCCCACATGTTAAATTCAGGTGTAGAAGGAACGGCCGTCTGTTTTTCCATTATTCTCTCTATTGACGGTCCCATTTCATGCACAATTTTGACAGATTCTGAGAGTCGATTGAGCAAGTTTACCAGAGCAATCACTTCATTGCGTTGCAGCAGGAGCTGTGAAGAGAGGTTAATTTAAATTCAAAAGGAAATTTTAAGATCTGCAAGCAGTTGGACGAGGTGACAACACCAAAAGCAAAAGCAGCAAAAACTCACACGTTGAGGTTGGTGATTATGACCGTCAACAGAAAAGAGGATCTTCAGTGCGGTGCCAAGACCAAGAACCTGAAGTTTTCCCCAAAGTCTACACTTCTCACACCCAACACAATCCATCAATGCACTGCAATAAACATGGCAGGAGAAGGAACTTAACAACAGAATGATCTCAGCTTTCACTCAACGAACTGGAAAGGATGCACAGATTTACAGTAAACTTCGGTCAAATCATCAAATAACTATGAATTGAGACCCAAAAAGTAACCTAATGTTCCTGAATTGCTTTTGAATCTGTAACTTTAGCTCAGGTCCGCTTTGACCTTGCCAAAGTTTAGCCTCATCGAATGGAATAGGGCATGCAGCTTGGAGTTTGGGATTGTAAAGTAGCTGCTTCATCAAAGATTGTGTTTTCAGGTCCTCTATATGGTTACCAGTATCATACTCAGCCTGCTCCAAGTAATCTGCTGCCTACAACACATTTTTAAGGTATTACATCAATCTTGCAAATAAGCCAATCTAAATGTAGAAGACCTGAAAAGTCAAAATCGAGGCCAGAAGTACTCACTTTAGTAACTGCACGCAGAATAAAAAGGAATGTGAAATACAAGTTTCTTACACGGTCCTGATATTTTAGAACTCGATCATACATCAACTCCAGATTCTGACCCCACTGAAATTTTTTACAGAATATGTCAAATCCAAATCAGTCTACATAGAAAAAACAAAACCTTCAACAGGTTATATTTTGGCTATAGTATAATGTTGCGCATAAAAGAATTGCATGCCCTGCGGATAAAGTTATCAAAGTCATCCAATATCATTCATCAGTGTTTTAATTTACTCTCTCTATATGAGTCTTAATTATTGCCAAGAGGACAGTCTAGGTGAAAGTAAAATTTAACAAATCAAGGTGAGACTGATTACTTTAAATGTAAAATATTATGAAGAAAGGTCGGATTTTACCAATATCAGAATACTTTTTTTTTTTTTTTTTTTCATTCTGAGTAAAAAACAGTTTGAATGATGCAGCTAGAATTCTATTCCTTTTAAGCCATTATATGCCTTCATTACATATATATAATTATCCATGGAAGAAATGATCTGGGTCATTCAACCAGGGGCAAGACACATGACAAAAATACCATAAAATATGGAACCGCCTCAAAAATATAAAATTGCTCCAATCATAGAAGATTTATAGTAAAAAAAGAAAGCACAATTAAGTCAAACGGAATTATATAGATTACTGACCAGATTGGTAGCTTCATCAAGAAGATAATCAGCACCTATGTGGATTGAAATTGAAGAGTGCAGACCCGATATTAATTTGTAGAAAACCTTTTTCTCCTGGCATTTCTCTCCTGATGAATCTGCACAAAATATTTTGCCTCAAACACAATATTACCTTGGAAAAAATTGTGAAAGGAAAGAATAGAAAGAGGGAGAAGGATAAAAACAGAGCAGTCATGGGCCAAGCCTATATTAAATTGCACAACAAAGATCTATTTATAAACAAAATGTAAATAAGTATCAGATTTCTATATTATTATGAAGTGAACATGGAGCTTCTTAAGATAGAATAATAACAGAGTAGCAAGCAGAAATACATATACAAAAAACGGAGTTTACCAATTAGCTAAATTTCAAGTACTAATATTCTATATTTCCTAATTCATTATTCTTTAATCAGGATAAGTAAACAAGCAAATATTTTAACAATATTACTCCGTAAAGGAGAAAGAGAGACACTAATGCAGGAGCACAGGGTCAAGGTATGAAAGAAGCTTTCCACTGATACTTCATAATGCAGTCAACCAACATTGTATTCATTGTGTATACACAAATCAGCCATGACAATTTGCAAATTTTACTGACTCAGATGAAGCATCCTAAGTGTATATAACAAAATTAATTTCAGCAGGCTATTTGGAACAATGACCAAACAAAAAGACATCAACTCACATTTTGGACAATTTTCTGTATAAATAGCATCCCATATCCTCCTAGCTGATGGACCCGCATAGCCAGTGTAACGTTCAGGGTTTAGTAGAAGATTTACATATGTCATCTCACCTGCAAATTAAAATTTTGATAATCACACTGCAAAATTCTTTTTAAATAGAACATCACTGAAACAAACAGCATGCATCTCAAAAAGGAAAATAAAAAATTGTGTCCTTGCTGCATCTTTTGATCATGCAATAACCAAAAAGAAATTTAGCCAAACAACATCCAAAGAGAAGCCCAAGGTGTACCAAAGATAAGCCTACTGTACCCACGATTTCATCAAAAGGAAATAATTGCATGAATTTTTAGTCCTATACTCTAATTCAAAATATAATTTGTTAGGTGTTTAAATCACCAAAGAAAATATAATTTGGCAGGTATAGGTATCTGTACCATTATCAGTCTCATCATCCTTTGTCCATGGGTTATCCGTTTCTATCCAGCCTCTGAAAGCTCTATTGTCTAGCGTGCGGTCAACAGCTGCCTCTGGCTTTCCCTCTTGACACATCACATCATCTGAACGGAGACTATTGAGGAATGGCTTCTTGAAAGGTTCTGGAAATTCATTTTCTGGACATTCACAGACACTGCAATCACGCAACCGGCACATTCCATCATCAGGCCAGAAGGGGCAATCACACCACAACTTAACCTACATGGGACACAAGGATATCAGGCAAAAGAAATGAGAAAATAAATATACATGGCAAAAGAATTGCCTAAGCACAATACCACTTCAAACTACATCGAGAAATAAATAAATATTATTTTGGGTGTTACAATGTTTAATTTTTCTACACTGACACAGCATTTGACCATGTCCTTCCAAAGAATAAAAGACCACAATATACATTTATTCGGAAAGTATTTTGACAGAACAATAAACAAACTGGTTGCTTGCTAGATTGTTCTACAACTAAAATGATGCTACTGAAAGAGAATGGATATCCACATTCATTGGTTGACAAAATAGTTGCAAGATAATTACCGAAAAAAAAAAAAAGAAAAAAAGATAGTAGCAAGATATTGTACCAGAAGAGAAAATAAAAACCATCCAGAGGGGCAATTTGCATTCAAATTAAATGATGTGTTTATAACTGATAACTTGATACATAAGGTTACACACACATGTTCCGGCACCTCAGTAAATATCAGTAAGTTATGATACTTCACAAATTGTTTTTTTTCTTAGTACATTCAATAGAGTAAATGAATTTTTTTTCAGCAATCTAATTGACTGAAATTCTTAATAGTTCAGTAAAAATGGACCTTTAATTATTTAAGTTTATGTTCAGTCCATCTTGTTCAATCATTTGATTAGTGAAGTCAAAACCCTCTCCATTACATACTTATTTGTCCCCAAAGAATCAACTTAGAAGCATGGTTGTATAATACTCATTCCACTCAAAGAAACAATAAATTACGTTATTCAAACACAGTCTACATAAATTAGAGCTAAATAACAGGGCATACCAGACCTTAAAGTATCGGAAAAAGGGAGTTTTAACAAGTTCTTGTAGCAGCGGGTGCAAAACCTCTGCATTAACACTATCTACTGTCTCATAGTCACAACAGCAGTCCTCAACCATGCCCTTATACTTCCCTGATTCCTACAAAAAAGAAGTCACAACTTTAAGTGGTCCACACAAAATCTCCACATTGCTAAAGGAATCATTTCTCATGCATGCACTAGAAGAGAACAATTACAGAGCAACTAACAGCTTTCTATTGTTTTTAAAAATATAACTCTCCAATAAAATTCTTAATATTGAGCCTTTTATATTTAACATATGTTAAATAGTGTACTTGGAACAAAAAACTATAACAGTTAAAACACATGTTGCACTTTACTGGAAGTCTTAAACATATGATTCCATTCATGAAATATGAGAATTACAACATTATACTTCTAGATTATAAGAATGTAATTTATATCTATATTTCAACTGCTATTTCGTTATGAGTATAACATTTTATCATTTCTCCTTACAATTGCCACATTCTGATATTGAAATAAAAAGGTGAATCATAAGATCGACTTAACCACACTAAACCCCAAATTGCATAAAAGTAAAAGAAGAATCAGACTCTACGCCAGTCAAAGTTCAAAATAAGGTCACATTACCGTGACATTACCGTCAACAGCACGAATTTTTATAACACGCAATGATAGTTCATTTAGTTCAATTAAAAATTAAGATTATTAAAGCACATTCAAAATTACAGCACATCATGGTTTACTTGTAATGTAGAATAAAGAAAGAATACCTGAGAAGAACAATGACAGGACTTGTCATTGTTACTAAACAGAAAAGATTTAGAGGCAGCTCTGGACGTCATAGCCGTCTTCACCGCTTCCGTCAGCGCCGTCGTAACTTCTGTTTTCACTGCCGTAGCCAACAATACAGCGATCAACGCTGTGACCAATGATATCGTCCACACAGACCATCTCCATGATCTCTTCGCCGCCGCCGCCGCCGCCGTCGTCTTCTTGATTCCTCCTTCACCGCTACTCATGTTCTCCTTCACCATGTCAAATTCAAAATCTCTCACTTATATCATCAAAATCTCGATATTATCAAAGTCACCACAAAAGAAATTTCAACAACACGCATTAGTCCTAATTAATTAGAATTAGATTCAGAAACTACGCGCCAAGCCAACAGTCAAGGAAATGTTAAAGGAACATGCTTCGGTGTGTGGCTGCCGGTTTAGGCGTAAACGCGCGACGCGCTTATTGGTGAAATTTTTGGGACACGTGTTGGCGCTGGTGAAGCGAGTGAGAACAATCCGCATCTCTGATTGGTGTTAGTGACGTGCTCTGACCAATAGGAGCTCGAGTTGGTCAGACTTGTTTGCTTACAACACTCGCTGAGATTTAGGTTTAATTTGATTAGCTAACATCAAAAATAAGATTCGATTCGAATTAAATCAAGTTTAAATTTAAAAAATTTGAACCCGGTCTGATGAATAAAGAATTGAGTTTGAGCTCTTGGTGGATATAAACTCGAATTCGAATTTGAGATTTAATGATTCAAATTAAATTTTTTTACAAACTTTTTTTAAAATTTTTTAACAAGCTTTTAAATATTTTTATCGAAACGATATTATTTTAACTTATATTAATAAAAAACAGTATTATAATCGTTTATAATCAAATTTTTCAAACTCGATAAGCCAAAGCCCCCTAAAACTTAAACTCGATCATATTAAAATTACAAATTTGAATTTGGAGCTTGATTGAACTTAAAATAAATTTGATTCGAATCTATCGATATGCAGGAAGTAACACTTGGGTCCCTGCTGAAAACTTTTGATCTTGGTGGCGCTTGATAGACAAACGTCATGGATCTCCATGTAAACTATCCATTAAAACCCCAACTTTTTAAGTAAGTTTTTCGGGGATTAACAAAATATGAACAGTTGTTATTATTATTAATCTACACGATGAGTTAAAATCTTCTTTTAACTCCATTTGCATACATAGTGAACAACCAGTCTCTTCTAGCCTCGCCATTTAAAGGCAGATGAAAACATCACTACAGCAAAATATTTCTCTAATCCAGCAAACTGGCTCCATTTACAAGATAGCACTTCAGATCAGACTCAATGACTTGCCTGAACTATGAAGAAGTATAAACAAACACAAGGTTACAAAATTTACATGGTATCATTATAAGCCTCAAAAAAGAAGAACAAAAAATTACTTGACAGATTTCGCTTCACTCTTTGTTCAAGTGCTTCTCTCATTTGTATTGAAGGTTGAGTAACTTGTGCCTTCAGATGACAACTTTGGAGTATCTGGGTTGTCTGAACTACTATTAGGGGAGATCGTATTCTTCGGTTCCAACTTGGTGTTTTGGGGACCTCTTATTTTGAGGTCCATGAAATCTGTGATTAGCCCCGGCTTTGTTATTTTGCTTTCGTCGATTGCTTTCTTACCTGTTAACATCTTGACGACAGATGACATGGATGGCCGGAGTTTTGAAGTGTCTTGAGTGCAGAGAAGGGCGATCTTTAGGAACTGACAGGCCTGTTCCGCGTCAAAATCCCCATTCAATGAGGTGTCTACCAGTCCAACCAGTTCCCTTCGCTCGTATAAATCCCATGTCTGCGACAAAAGAATCCACAGGTCATGAACAATGCACCATTTAAGCGAGTTTGTCATTTGCAATACTTAAAGATAAGCCATCCCAACAAAAATGAACATATTAATTTTCTTGTTAGTCCTCCTTAAAATTTGTTTTTCCTTTCCATTATTATACAATGCATTGAATTGAGTTGTCATCACGAATCAGCCTAGTTATCAATATATATATATAGAGAGAGAGAGAGAGAGGTCTACTCCAAGATACATATGCCATGACCTTGACTTTGAACAAGTCATGATTTTTCATTACTTGTCCCAGGCTTCTATTATGACAACTTCAAAAGGAAATTCTCCAAGGAAAAAAGTACCACAATGAGGTAGTACCAGGTCAATGCCCATTTCTTGGAAACCTTGAGTTATTTATTTCAATTATAAACAATGACGACAGCAGGAGTAAAAAGTTCATACCCGTTCTAAAAGATATTGTTCTTCAGTGGGCAATTGTGTATTTTTGTTACATCTCCCGCTGACTATTTCCACAACAAGGACACCAAAACTGTAAACATCTGCTTTCCTTGTTAACTGCCCTCTTATAGCATACTCTGGTGCCAGATAACCTCTGAAAGAATAAAGTAAATGTGAATAATGATGGTAATATTTGTTGAATATCATGAAGAGAGGAATAAACTTTGATAATATTTTATCAACGTATAGAGATGTCAAATTTCCATCATACTGTTGGACTTAATGTGTAATATCAAACATTTCCAAACAGCTTAGATACTACAGATAAAGATCCCATAGTAGTCCCGATCTCAGAACTAACAATAAGATGCAATGCAAATATTTAACAAGGTAATGTTCAAGATGGAACTTACATTGTTCCAGCCACACGGGTGCTGACATGAGTTATGTTGGGCGGAATAAGCTTTGCAAGACCAAAATCAGAAATTTTGGGTGTCAGGTCTTTGTCAAGGAGAATATTACTTGCTTTAATATCTCTGTGAATAATGTGAGGTTGTACATCCCCGTGAAGGAATGCAAGCCCTCGTGCAACACCAATGCATATTTTAGCTCTTGTCCGCCAACTAAATTGGATGTTACTCTGGTTATGGCCTACACCAGAAAGTGAAATGTTTCCAGACACTCAAGTTCCATTTAACAGAAAAGGAAACTAAGGACTCTACTGAATAATAACGGAGAAAAAATTTAGCACAAGCATTTTTCTGAATAAAAACTATGTTTCCAAGATGCAACTTTGCAGTCTGCAATGGAGCCAGGAATGAAATGTAAAGAGGTCAAGTTAGAATGCTAATAAAATGTATATAACAATGAACTGTGGGAGCGTCAAGTTGGATTTTATTAACATTTAAAATGTACCATACAAACAATTTCCCAAGGTCAAGAAACATCGAGCGACCCTCCTTGACCCCACTGGCTCCATCTATGTTCATGGTATAGGCATTCGTCATTGCTTAATAAATAAATGGTCGATTAAAAACCATATCAGAAATTACCTAGAAGTGTTTGTGCAAGGCTGTTATTCTCAAGGTAGTTGTAGACTAAGATTCTGTGATTTTTTTCGACACAGCAACCATAGAGCTTTACTAAGTTTTCATGCTCTATTTCTGAAATCGCCTGAATCTCTGTCAAAAATTCCTTGGCCCCCTGTCTTGATTCAGCTGAAAGAACTTTTATGGCAGCAAGTTTCCCATCCTTAAGCCGTCCCTAACCATTAAATAAATTTTTCAAATGTCAGTTCTTTGAAAAAGAGCAAAAAGGGAATTTCAAAACTAAACCACAACACTGAAATGAAATACGAGACTACCTTATATACAGAACCAAAACCACCCTCTCCTATTTTGTTAGCCATACTAAAATCTTCAGTGGCGATTCTTAATTCTTTGTAAGTGTAGAGTTTAGCATTGTGTATGCCTGTAAGTTCTGTTAACAAATAAACCTGATTAGAAGTTTTGCATTGGCATGACAAAACACCTTCAAATTAAAACATAACAGGATGTCATTTTAGTTGCAAGACAAACATATCTTCAGCAGGTTTTTCTATTTACCATCAATTTCAAAAGACTTCTCTCTTGATGAATCATTCCCACCGAAGAAGCAAGAAAAAAAAGTCATAACTGTACAATACACCAGAGACCGGCTTATCCACTAACACTCGACTAATGTCTCAAATAAAGCCGCTTCCAAGCCCTGTGAAACAGCATCATTGGAAAAAAAAAAAATATCAATACAGATACATAACTCTTCCTAAAAAAGATGCCAAAGAATGCAAGCTGATGAAAACTAAAAGTAATCAGCAACACCAGTTCACAGCATTACTAAATAAGCGAATAATAACCAAAAAAAATCACATAAAATGTCTAATGAGTTTGAGTTCACAGAAGGACAAGCTGAATAGTACTTGTCCTAAGGCTCCACCTATTATTGTCTTCACTCTACACTTCTCGCTCTGTTAATGTTTCTATTGTCATTGATTATGAAAAGGAAAAAACTACAGTACCAATAATCCAATGGGTTTAAGCGGAGAATTCAACTTATACAACATATATAAAACACCGATAACATCAACTACAAGAAAATGGCTTTAGTCCTTCAAACACTCATAAGATCCGGGTCAAATGCAATGACCCGGTTGTATTTACCATATACATTCTACAGTGAGACCAAACCCATATAATTCTAAACACAATCATTCAAACATCAAATTAAATAAGCAAAAACAAGAGGAATCCAAATAATGCGAAATGTTCAAGATGCCAAAAAAGCACCAAAATATCAGAACAAATAAACCATTTCACACAAAAAAATCTAAAAGAAAACCACAACAAAGATAAAGCAGAGAACTTGGCAAGAAAAAAAACCCAAACATAATCAATAATCCCAATTCCCACAAGGATTTGATCTCGTTTTGGTCAAAAGTCCATCCAGGTGGTTCGAAACTTAAAGAAAAAGCAAGCAGAAACAACGGAAAATGAAACAAAGAAAAGAGAGACAAAAAGAAAGAGAACAACTAACCTGAAGAGCAGAGAAAAGGAAGAAGAAGGGCAATAGGATGATGACGATGAAGAAGTTGAGGTATGAACGAGAGATGAGTAGTGAAATACGAACAGTCTCGGCAAAGTCCACGAAGGAAAGCTTACGGCTTAGAAAAATTCAATCAAAAGAACTAAAACTTGTAATAAAAATATAGGTGGGAAATGGCAAAGGAGAGGGAGATCAAGATGATTGGAGAGTGCCAAGACTGACTGTGACAAGTATCGGAAGTTGAAAGGAGAAATGCAGGCATAAATTGACTATTTTCGTTCTGTTTTTTTTATTTTTTTTTTGAGAAACATGAAGGAAGAAGGAAAAAGGAAAATGGATACGTCAACCCCAGACAACGTCATGACTCAGTCGTTTCGTTCTGTTTTCCCACCTGTACGCCCTTAAAGTTTGGGCTATCCAAAAAAAGGCCAAAAAACTATTTACCACTCAAGGTTTGATAAAATAACTGATCACCCTTTAAGTTTGAAAAAATCAAATTTTTGCCCCCTCATTCACTTTTATTAGTTAATTTATCTAATTTTCTTAAAAAAAATTACCTTATCCTTTTATTAAAATTACAAAACTAAAAACTAAGTGTTGGAGAGAAGTTAGCTTCATTCTTTTTAAGGTGTGCTTAATTTAGATTTTTTTTAATTATAAAAAATTATTATTAAAATAGATACACTTTTCTTGAATATAAATCAAAATACTAAAATGTTATTTCATTTAAAATATAGATACACTTTTACTTCAAAGATTGTTAGATATAAATCAAAATTAGTATTTATAAGTAATTATTATTTTTGAATGATAATAATAAATAAAAATACTAAAATGTTATTTTACTCAAATATCTTTAAAAAATTATTAATTATCAATTAGTATTATATTTAATTAATCAATAGTCTTAATAGTTTATAAAATAACAATTATATTTTTAATTAGTTATATATTTTTTTAAGGTATAATTATTATTTTTAAAACTATTCAAAACATCATAAAATTTTGATAATTTTCAAAACACTTGAAATTTTCTTAAAATTTAAAAAGTCTTTTAAAATTTTTTAACACCTTTAAAATTTATAAAAGTTACCATATACCCCTAAATATATGATTAATAATATTTACACCTTAAATTAATTTGTTCTCTTTTTTTCAAATTTTAAGCTATCGGAGCCGCACTAAAATTTTTAAAATACCCTTAAACTTTTCTTAATTATCAAAAAACCATTAAAGATTTCCTTAACACCCTTAAAATTTACCAAATTTATATTTATTTCAAATAAATGATTATATAATATATATACAACTTTAATTTAATTTGTGTTATTTTTTAAGCTGTAATTATTATTTTTTAAATTATTTGAAACATATTAAAATTTTAAAATTTACAAAAATACACTTATAATTTTTATTTACACCCCTAAAATTTAAAAAAATTTTAATTTATCTTTAAACATATGATTATATAACATTTACATCTCAATTTTATTTTTTTTTTGTATAATTTTTATTTTACAAACTTTAAAGGCATATTTAAATTATGATAATTACATCCTAAAAAACTTAATAGTAATAATAATAATAATAATGTAACAAAATTAGAATTATTTTGTTGGTTTTTTAATACCTAACATAGAAATGGTTACTTTTATATAATTTGTCACATCACATCACATCACTGAAGTGAAGGCGGAAATAGTATTTATAAATTAAAGAAGGTAACGTAAATAATAAAAAATATATATTAACAAAATAATCAAATATTATTTACAATCAAACGTCATCTCAAAATTTATTGCTAAACCCCAATGAAAAACTTAGATGCATAAAGTGGTTGTTTTAGATCCCATGTAACAATAAAGATAATAGTAGTGACATTGCTCACTATGATTTGTACTCGTTCCTGGGTTCTGAAACAAATTACGAGCAAATACGAAAAAAAAAGATTAATAAATTGAATTAATTCTCAATTTTATGATTGTATTCACTCATAATATTTCCCTTTGATTTGCAAACTTCCATAAATGTCCCCTTTTGAACCACCATTCAAACACCCAGCTTCCAACCATTCAAACGCATTCATCCGTGCACTCAAAACGACATAATATGAGTTGTTTGAGCATCATAACTAGACATACAAGACGCCTTGTGTGGATCATTGAACAAATAACACATGTTTCGAACTATCGTCATTGATATATTTTTATTAGTTTAAAAATTTATCATTTAAACTCTAAAAAAAAAAAAAATCTAACTCTAACCACCAACTTAAAATGTTGTGTCTGGTAAGTTCTTCGAGAGTGTAACTATAATTTTTGAAATTATTGAGGGATATATTGAAATTTGTAAAATTTTAAAAATAATCTATACTTTTTTTAATTTCGAAAAATCCCTAAAAATTTTTTAGCATCCAAATATTTTCAAAAAATATAATCCTAACAATTTTTTAACATCCAAATATTTTCAAAAAATATAATCCACACTCAAACATTTAACAAGAGAAAATAAAAAATAAAGAGAAAGAGAAAGAGAGAATAAAAAGAATAAGGGAAAATAAAAAATAAAAAATAAGAGAGAAATAGAAAATTTGATGCAAAATGACATTCCTACCCTTTTACTTAACATAATTCATTGGTGAAATTAAATAACGGATGAAATTTTGATTTTTTTTCACTTAAAAGATGGGAATGTGATGTTCCAGAAACTTTGGTGAGAAATAGTCGTTTGGCCTTAAAAAATACTAGATTTTGAGGGGTTGTAAAAAATGTATCCTCAATGACAAGACCTATGTCATTTTCTTCTAACCCTAAAAATTTATATACAAATTGTTACACAACGATAGGAATTCAAACAAGAAATATCATTAAATCCATATAGAAAGAATAATATTTACTTGTTTTTTCCTTTGAATTTAATGAATTAAATTTAAGCAAGAAGAGTAAATATACTTAGTCGATTTATAGTGGTTCGAAACTTCTTCACAAGTCTTCTACATTCGCTACTCCAAGCAATTTTGTTTGAAGATTTTTTTTTATTATCTTCAATAACTTAGAAGACACAATAGTTTTGATCTCATAACTTAGAAGACACAATAGTTTTAATCCCATAACTTAGAAGACACAATAGTTTTGACCCTCACACTCACATAAGAAATTATGTCTTTTACAATAGTTTTACAGGATTTCGTCTAACCACTGGTTTCATAGGATTGCATCTTTGGGTTTTGGATTATAAATACAAAAGTTGAAATTTACCTCTATAAGACTTATACAAAAATTAAGCTCTAAGTTTCTCTCAAAGTTATACAACTCATGTTTAGTGAGAAAAAGTGAAGAAGAATAGAGAAGGAAAAGATAATGGCTTAAGGCTTGTCTCTCTCACTCTTTTTCCTTCAAATTGGCTTGCCTCTATAGTGTTTACAGTATGATTAAATTCAAATTAAACATGTTTAGGTTACTTTTTAAGTTTGATTTGAATGAGTCTAAAACAAACTATTCAAATCTAAACATAAATACTAACCCCGAACTATGGTTTTAAAAATTTGTGAATATGAACTAAATATGAACACAAATCTGAATTTAAATTGAATATTTTTTTAATTATAATTTTTTAATAAAATATAAATACAAATCAAACACAAATACAAATCTAACTCTCGAACCTGAACTTGAATTTAAATTTTACTATAAAAAATTTTGATGAATACAAATTTTAACATGAATCGAACCTATAAAAAATGAATTAAACATGAACGTATATCTGTTTGCATTTGGTTCAGGTCAAATCTAACTTTAGTTTACAGAGCTATAGTTGTTATAATTGATTTGAGAGTCATTGAAACAAAATTTAGATAGACACACGGTTGTGCTCTTCTTATGCATGATCGTACCCTCATCAGTAAATATAGTTTAACAGTTGGCTTTTTCTTATAGCATCAACCTAATACATGTGTTTGCATTACACATACAGTTGTGTGTCTTTATATCTTCAATTCCTTAAATATCTAGAAGGTCATATGATTTTGCAGCACGATAGCCCTCATGAGATGCACATGAACAAGATTTGATCTCTGCACGATCATATGTCTTCTTTACACTAATGTACATTTAAATGTTAACGTTTGACTTCTGCACGATTGGACTTGTATGGGCAACTTAGTAATGCGTCTTTACTGCTCAATATGAAATATAACCCTAGTTTACAGAGGTATAATTGTTGTAGCTAATTTGAAAGTCATTGAGATAAAATCTAGATAGTCACACGATTGTGCTCGTCTAATACACAATGATACTCCAATAATTAAATACAGTCCAATAGTTGACTTTTTCTTACAGTGTTAACCTAACACAGGTGTATGCATTACATATAGGTTGTGTGTCTTCATATCTTCAATTCCTCGGATTTCTAAAAGGTCATATGATTTTTCTGCATGATAGCCCTCATGAGATGTACATAAGCAAGATTTGATCTCTGCACAATCATGTGTCTTCTCCACATGAGCGTGCATTCAAATGTTGACTTTTAACTTCTGCACGATTGAACTTGCATGGGCAACTTGGCAACGCATCTTCACTTCTCAACATATGACTATGTGGTTGAAAGTTAGACGATCGTACATCTTGGTGTTTTGTTCTCAAGACGTTTGCACAGCTTGAGACCTCGTACATATGGCACACAATCATGTTACTAAAACACACACAATTGTGTGCCTAACCAAACCTACAAAATTAAAATCTTTTTGTCATTTTTGTCATATGTCAATTTATGTAAAGACTAGTTAAATATTATAACAGTTTTTCATTACATCAAAATACACAAAGATTGAACGTATTAGCTTATTTTTAAAAAAGTATAAATATAATAACATTTTAAAAAATATTGCATGAGAAATAGAAGAGGAATTTAAAATGTATTAAAAGGAGACACCTTTATTATTTATTGTAACTACTATTTTAAGTTTTAAGACTAAACTATTGAGAGTTCAAAATTTGTAGAACATTACTAAAAATATGTTGGAACCTTCTAACTTCTAAAATGAAAAATATTCAAGATTTTTTACTTGAAATGTATACTGCTTATAAATCCAAATATGAAGACATTTCACACACTTTAGAATCATGAGTAAATCTAAATGGTTCTTCAAAAGGCAAACTGTATTGTAGTTGATTCTATGAAAAGATAAATAATTTGTAGATTCAAGATCAAATAATAGTGAATATTATAATTATATTAACATTGATTATTATTTTGAAATTATGGATCAATTAAGAATTGAGATATTTTAACATGATGAAAAGCACATCAAAAAACTTATTCAGTGCTCTCTACTATAACACATAATCTGCTAATGAATCTAATGTTTACTATAACATCAAGATTAGCTTTCAGCGCAGGTAGGTAGGTCTTAGATGACAAACAGTCAAAGTTACACTTAAATATGGTCAAGGATATTATGTACATGAAGGATTAGGTGACTGTAGAGTTCAAGTTACAAAATCGAGCACCCGAAGATATTTGCGAGGACTTCAAAAATTTAGAAGTTGAGGACAAGTAAACAAATTTAGATAAATATTCATACAATGATGTTTATAAATTTTTTGATTTAGTTAATTTTTTGTTTGGATATACACTTTCCTTTGTTTTTTAGCATGTAATCATAATATTTCTCTTCCACAAGTGAAGCCATCTCAATAAAATTTCAGAGGTAAGAGTAGATTCAAGCTGAGCTCAATTCGTTTGAGATAAGATAACCATGAGCTTAGTTTAATTCGTTAGATGTTTCAAATACCTAAAACAATATTGTTTGAATGTATATTTGTCAAAACAACATCATTTTAGTCAATTTAAACAATTTTTATTAGTTCACGAGCCTCATGAACTGAGTTTGTTATAAGCGCAAGCTCATTATAAGTTTGAGCTCGTAGAAGGTAAACTCATTTCAGGCTCGTTCAAGTCAACCATGAATTCAATTTTAATTTAACTCAATTAGAATCTAATTCTATTCAAATTATTAGTTTCATTTCGCTAAAAGCCCATGGTCTAGCCCGTTAAATGCTCGTTAGACACGATCCATTAAAGACCTATAAGACCTTGCCCCATGTCTAAGCTTTAGCTTTCGATTAGATTGGTTCGGCTTATAAAACCCGTCAATTAATAGGTTTCGATCCGGTCTAACATAAAAACCTAATGGATTGCATTGACGTCAGCACAAAAGGACTCGTCATTGTGTCTGACTTCGGTACATATTTGAATTTAATAGTATATCTACACAAAATTCTTGGACGATCCTTAAGGCTTAATATATAATTAAATTTATTTATTTTATAATAATTGATGTTTTAAAAATAACGGAGGTGGCTCTTCCTATGTCGGTAAAAAAGGCAACTGCGCATGTTTAACTTTTGTGTACAATAACAGTCAAATCCAATCTATGTATAGACTGGATTAAGTTATGTTTAAACATTAAATTTAAATTTAAAATTATTTAAGTCAATCAAAAATTATCAAATAATCTTTAATAAAATAAATGCCATTATTAATAAATTAAATAATATCATTAATAAATTAAATAATTTTATAAAAATTAATTATTTATATTTATTTTTTATAAATAAATATAAAATTCCGTACTAGAATTGCACGTTTTACTTTATTTTTTGTTTTGTTTATATTTATATTTATTTGACTTGCAATTTCAAATGGGCTTTGGGTCTAAGAAAGGCTGCGTTCATTTAGCGCTTCTGGAGTGTGAAATACTTAACACGTGCTCATAAACCAAAAGACCGGGTCAAAATTGGAAAATAAGGTTGAATCACAATTTCCAACCCAAATTTTTGTGAATAAACTTTATACCTGTAGTTTCAGAAAACCACATCTTACCCCCTTTTCAATTTCCAACTTCAAACTCTTATTTTTGTCCTTTTATATTGCATATTTAGCTTCTCAAACACTAAACCTAAGGAATCCTAAAGGCCATGGCACCTATCATGTTATTAAATAGGATTAATTTTAAATCAAATTGATTCAAATTCAAAAATTAATTTGATTTGAATTCGTTTATTTCTAATTTGAATAAAATTTGAGTTAAAAATTTTACTTATTTTTTAAATCAAACCAAAATCAAGTTTTAGAAAATTCAATTCAAATTAGCTTGTGAGTCAAATAAGATTAAACTAAGCTTGATTTGAATCATATTTTTTCGAATCAAATTTGAATTATCCTTTAACTTTGACTTATTAAACTCAAATTTAGTTATTTTTATTTAAACTTAAATCGAATCATATGATTCGAATAAAAAAGTGTTTAAGCTCAATTTAATTTGAATTCATCATTAGTTATAAGTATTTGTTGCTGTAATAAAGATTTAAAGGGTAAATTGGGTGTTTTAACGGGTCAAGGCCAAATTCACTTGGAACTAGAATGAGACTAATGAAGGGTGGAAGAGCATTGGTTTTTATAGATCGGGGGTTCTGTGTTCTTTTGCCAAACCCAGGGTGGACGTAGGGTTGGGCTTGAAAATAATTACTAAAAAATAAAAGGGTTGCCGTGGGCAATAAAAGAAATTTATAATTCCTAAACTACTTGTTTTTTATATATATATTTATTAATGAAAATTATTATTAAAATATTATTCTTATGGATATTTCGTGAGTTTCGGTGTGGAAAGGTAAATGCAGGGAGCCAACCACCCCCGTCGGGGGAATCCTCTCTGACTATGGCCACTTCTGAGGCACGATTGGGTCAAAAGTCAAAAAAATTCCAAAACAATTAAAAAAAAAAAAAAAGTGATTTGGTAAGAAAAGCGCTTTCGGCATTATCATTACAACGAAGAGTAGGTTGGGTGTGGATATAATGATTTAATATAGGCTGAATTCCGATTGCCACCCAAGGTTTGACTTAATGACAATTGCCACCCTAAAACTTTAAAATCGAGTACCACCCCTCATAGGGGTATTTTTGTCTTTTTGAATTAAAATAAAAATAACTTTTACAAATAATATTAAAAAAATTAAAATAATAAATTAAAATTTTAATAAAAATTATTTAAAAATTAAAAAATAAAATAAAATTATAAAAAAGTAGTCATCGTCGACAGCAATGGTGGTCGCCTTTAATCTCATTAGGTGGTTAGAAATGACTACCTGGTTCTATTGTTAGTCGAATCTAGTTGTCACAATGATAAAAAAAGTCAGATCTAGACGCCAATAATTTGGCGAAAACAGCCAATATGACTGTCTCCGCCATCAGAGAATGTCTGAAACGGTCATAATCAAGCATTTCACCTATTTTTTTTTACCTTCTTTGATAGTAGAGACAAGCATATCTGACTGTCTCTACCATATTACTAGTCATCTCCACCGTCGTAGTAGACAGATTCAACCACCTAATGAGGTTAAAGGTGACGACACTGTTGGCGGTGACGGCTTTTTTTTATAATTTTATTTTACTTTTTAACTTTTAAATAATTTTTTAACATTTTTTATTATTTTAGAATTTTTTATTTTAATTTTACTATTATAAAGGATATTTAAGTCTTTTTATAGTAACTTTTTATAGTAAATAGGTAGGTATTTGAATTTTAAAAGTTTTACGGGTGGCAATTGTTGGTAAGCCAAACCCTATCTAGCCTTTAATATAATTTTTAAAATGAGAAATTTTTAAGCCGAATTCAAAATATCTAAATCAACCTAATCATTTTTTTTTTTTTGACCACGTTTGCCAATTACCTTCCAATTCTTCACTTCTTTTTTTTTAATATAAATTCATACCTTTGAACAAAAAACCACATAGCATGTTCACAACCCTTATTTGAAATGTCAATTTTATTAATTTAATTTTGTAGAAAGAAGTTCAATTATTCAAATATTTATATAAATTTTAAATAAATCCTATGATTATTCAAATATTCAAAAAGGAACTTATATATATATTAAATCATATATTAACTCTATTAATCATAAACTATATCTCTCTTTCAGAGCTCCGCTCACTATTGCCCACTAAATGAAAGAGTATATCATCATACTATTAAATCTATTGTCTAGTAACTCAAGCAGGTGTTCAAAATACGTACTCTTGAAAAGGTCTAATTGATTTACTTTTAATGTGTGACTGTTGGTCGACATTATTTTTTTAGAGCATCATGTAGTGACCTTTGTCTTACGATGGCACTCAACCTTAAATCTTTCGTATCCTAAATCGATTTTCTATCTTTTACTTTACACGAAAGAAAAAACATTATATATAATCATGCATGTCTTATTCCAAAAAAAAAAAAAAAGACCAAAAGTTTGAAAACTATGTGACAAAAAAACCATAAAATGGAAACATCAAAAATCCAAAAAATATATTATTTGTCATATTCCTATTTTTATTGGAAAATACAAATTAAAAGTTTGAAAACAATATGTCAAAATGTCTAGCAATATGTTATTATTATAATGCATGTTATATTCGGAAAAGAAAAAATCAACATCACATGTAAAAAAAACCTTAAAATGGACAACATAAAAAAACTCAAAAAATAAAGACCAAAATTTCAATAACTTCTAAACTATGTCATTTATTATATGTATTTTTATTTGAAAAAATAAATCAAAAATTCGAAAACTATATAGTAAAAGACTCTAAAATGAATAACATCATAAAACTCTAAAATATATGTTATTCTCTGTTTTATTCGAAAATATAGACTAAAAATTTTGAAAATTATAAATCCATAATTAAAAATATGTTATTTATTATAATGTATTTTATATTAAAAAAGTAAGACTAAAAATTTGAAAGTTACGTGATTAAAAACTCTAAAATAGATAATATCACAAAACCCTAGTAATATATTATTCTTTTTTTTATTCAAATATATAAACTCAAAATTAAAAAACTATGCATTAAAAAATTAAAAATATATTATTTATTAAAATACATGTTTTATATGTAAACACGTACCAAAAATATAAAAACTATACGTGAAAAAGAAACACTTAATGAAAGATATCAAAAGAATCCCTAAAATAAAAAACAAAAAAATCCCTAACATAAATATCAGAATACGCCCTCCCTGGAAATTATCAGAAAATGGAAAACGTAAGAAGAAAACCTTTTAATATAAAAATTATCAAAATAGCCCGTTAACTTAAAAATACATAATGTCACAAACAGAACCTGACCCCCTTCTAAAAAAACCATGGAAACCCCCCAGTTTATGTTTTGTCTTCTAGACCCCTCCAACTTTGAAAAATCACAAACACCCACTATCTTCGTTTGCCACTGATACGTGCAATTTATGAACCAACCACAAATCAAACAAACCTATTGGCCAGCCACCAAACGACATTTTCTGACACCAAATCAACACTGACACATCGTACCAATATTTTGTCTTAAATCCATCCCAAAAATTCCACTAAAATGTGGTTTTTTAGGTACATAATTTCAATTTCGTGTTCATGGGTCACTAGTGTTTCAATGATGATTTTTCACGTAAATCCTAACCAAAATGCAATAATCTAAACATTATCATATAAGGAATTTGACAAAGAATATTTTGGTTACTTTTTTAACAATTTTTCTGTTAAAAAACATTGAAAGTCATTAGAGAAAATCGGGATTCATACATAGTTCATGCGATTTGTGCATTTAGTTTATGTAATTTTCCTAGATTTGAAAAGTTACATGATTTTGAATGCAAATTTGAAAGGATACTTATACATAGACAATTTTATTTTCAATTTTTTATAGTCAGTTTTGTTTAACCCCAAAAAAATGTAGTTAAATTGATTTAAGTGTTTTGACTTTGAGTTAAAAAAATTAAATTCCCATTTAAAAATATTTATCGAGGAAGCTAGATAGTTTTTTTTTTTTAAAATGTAGACATATCTAGTGGTAGGTTTCTCTCTTTCGGCCCATTTTATGGGTTAGTCAGCTAAAAGTTTGATAAGTATAATTTATAAAGTTTTATACAGTGTTTTAGATTCTACCTTTTGATTGGATCAATCTAACCCACAAAATCCATCAATTATCAAGTTTAAACATATTTTAACATAATTAAACGATATACCACACTAACACTAATCTGATATAACACAAACCACCTAATCTAATACGACATAAGCCACCGTTATACCTTATCGGACTAACATAATTTTGGCCCTTGAAAATAATACTTGATGTGACTAAAATCAATTAAATAACAAATACCTTGATCTTAAGTAATAAAGTGTAAGTATTAAGAGTTGTGGTGCCTAAAGGATTATGTAAAAAAAACCAAAACAAGAATTATTCTTAACTTTATTTAGATAGAATAAAAATGGTGAATTATCTAAAATTAAACTAATTATTACTTAAAAAAATACCATAAAAGTGTAATGAATTTAAATTAACAAAAACAACAAGAGAAAATATTAAAATTTTAAATTTATTAATCCACTTCAATGTATTTATAGTTAAAAGGAATTATCTTGTTTATATGGCAAGAGAATTTCTAAAATTAATTAATAATATTAATTCTATTTTAATATGTAAAACGGCAGTGGACTGGTAAGTGCAGGTGGAATCGCAGGGCGAAACTGGCGGCTCCTGATCTCAATATCGTAAGTCTTTCGTCTTTTTGTTTTGGCCAAAGGACCATTTCTCACCCATAGTTTGAGGCGGTGACAAAGTCCCACTGCTTAAGTTTCAAAGTCCAATCTCTCACCTTAATCTAATTTTTTATATGAAAAATAATAGTGTACAGTAATAATCAAGGGTATTTTTATTTTTTTAATATTAAAATTTTATAAATTAATAAAATAAATTTTATATAAATATAAAATATTAAATAATTTTAAATAATTAAAAAATATTTTTAAAATTTAAAAATTGAAGCAGCTACCGCCACCAGCACCGACGGCGGTGGCCGTCTATAATAGAACCAGGTGGCCATTTCCGACCACCTAGTTCTAGGAGAGGCTAGATCTGACCTTCCAGTTTAGTGGAGGCGGCCAGATCGATCGTCTCAAGTTTTGGCTGAGGAGGCCAGATCTGGCTACCTCCGTCAGAAATAAAGGCCGAAAACAGTCATTGGGGTCAAAACCTGTCCTTTACGGCTGTTTTCGACTTCTAATTTTGTCGGAGGCGACCAGATTTGGCCACCTCCTCCAAAACTGGAGGCTGTCGATTTGACCACCTTCATCGAACGGGGAGGCCAAATCTGACCTCTCCTGGAACCAAATGGTCGAAAATAATCACCTGATTCTATTATGGGCGGCCACCGCTGCCAGTGTCGGCGGTGGTGGCTGCTTCAATTTTTTAAATTTAAAAATTTTTTGAAAATATTTATATTTAAAAATTATTTTATATTTTTATTATAAATTTTTAATTTTTAAAAGAGTAATTTAGTCATTTCAATAGAAAAATTATAAAAAATTGGATTAGGGTGAAAGACTGGGTTTTTAAACTTAAGCGGGTGGGACTTTGCCTCCGCCTCAAACTATGGGTGGGAAATAGTCGTTTGGCCTTTTGTTTTTTTTTTTTCTAAGCCGCCTTTCCCCTTTCTTTCATATTAATTTTCGCCGCAAGCTTCTATTTTCCTTCTCCACTGGAACTTCAATGTCCCCTTTACTTTTAGTTCATTTAAATTCTCCTTGTTTCACGTGCCCTTAAATTCTCAGCAAGCTTGCTGAAACTGACTTTTTTTCACCCCAAGTTTTCTTAAAAAAAACTCTGACTTTCAAACCTTTTTAAAGCCAAATACTTATTTGTTTTTAGTTAAATTGGATGAAATGTGTTTGATTAAAAGGTACAAAAATAATTTTCTCTAAACTTAAAAAAAAAGTTATTTATTTCATTGTACAAGTTAAAATCAAATAAATATAAAATAGTTGTGGGCTCAACAATTAAGATTTGTAAAAGGCGGCCGGAAAAAGTTTTAAACATTTTGTATATAACCCCGATAGACCAATTTCAATGAAATTGGTCGCAGGTGGCATGCGAAGTATGAATCTCAAAGAAGCATTTGAAAATGAATCGGCAATTTTTTTGAATGGCAAGGTGTCGCGATGCGTGGTGTAACATTGAAAATACGTCGAAATTAATCTAATCAATCGTTGGATATTTTTCTCAAAGGAACACGTTCCATCATATACAATTATTGTCGTATTAATTACGTTTACGATAATCAACTATAAACATTTAAATGTAAGAATCAATGATTGAGATCTACGTGAAAATTTTGAACTAATAGAAATGAGACACATAAGGGGTGGGAATTTTGCGTAAAAAAAAGAAATAAAAAAATCAGTTAATCAAATATAAACGAATAGTAAGCTTACAAGTGATTACAGAGGTTTAAACGTAAGAAAAGTAAAAAGATTTCTCACTTTTTACGATACACAACTTTGAAACTCTTGGTTCTTTAGAATTTTTGGTGAGGACGACAATCAATGAATTAACTAAGAAACGTCGACAATGACAATACTGATATATAAGTTGATTAAAAGAACTAAAACTGATAATTTCTAATTTTTAATAGTAAAAATCAGTTGACGGTTTGTGTTGTACTATAAAAACTAATTGATGCACTATTATCATTTAAAAAAAGTTATTTATTAACATTTTTTTTTTTTATTGTCTTTGAACAGTCTATAAAGATGTTTTTGGTGATTAATTCAATTAACATTATTTAACAAGTCTAAATGATTTTAGCTAATACTTTAAGAATTATACGAATATAATCATTAGAACAATGTTAAACAAGTTTATCCTCATGAATACAAAAGTTAATCCTCGAAATTAAACCATATAATCCTCTTGAAAATTTGGTAGAAAAAATCACAATTTTTAAATTTAGAACCTGCTCTTAATGGGTTTAAAGCTTAGTATAAAGTAGTAATTAGTTTTATTTTAGAGTTTGTTTGCGGTTTTCACTTGTTTAGGGTTTGAAAATAATGTTTTTCTTTATTTGTATAGGTTTAAGAATTTTAGTTGATAAATATTGTTTGTATTTTTTTTTTGGAAATTTGGTTCGATATTAACCAAAAAAAAAAAAAAAAAAAAAGATTTAAAAAGGGTTAACATTTTTTTTTAAATAAAACAACAGAAATTTTAGCCACTTTCATCTCCAAATTCAACCCTCTTTCAACCAGAGCTAAACCATAAACATTCATAAAACCATAGATTTTCTTCCTCTTCAGATAAAATTTTCTCTTATAATGAAAAAGGGTAAATATATATATTACTCATAAGCCATGTTAATTGAGCTGTAAAAGGACCAAAGAGAATATATAGTTTGAACCCTTCGGAGTAATTAAGTTCTTTACATCGCTGTACTACCCAGTTTACTCACTCCCTCCCCGAATATGATTTCAGATTCTGCTTTCTCGCGTGGCCTTTATACCTATAGTGAAGAAAAATTAAGCATTTCTTCCATTTATATATGGAATTAATCAAAAACACAAACATTAGTGCATTAGACAAAAATTTATGAGTTTTTTTTTTCATTTTCTGAAAACTAGAAGATCATGGCTGCAACAAGTATTCCATACTTAAATTATAAGCACCATAACAAAGCATACTGCAAATGAAATGTTGCAAATAGGTCAGGAGTCTGTAAAAATGCTTCATAAGAAATGGTTTTCAGTAAACTTGGCCTTAAGTAAACTCAACCATTTTGCTGATATCGGTCTAAATTCAGGGTAAATGAAGACATGCCAAAATAGTAGGAATGAAGATAAAATAAAATAAAATAAAAATGGTACTATTTTTAATTGTATAGTTCTGTTAACTACAAATATCAGGCATATTTTAATAAATTTACTGCTGGCTGGAAGTTGGCTGTAAAATATTTTAATAAATTTACTGCTGGCTGGAAGTTGGCTGTAACCGCATTCTATAAAATCTTGTTGTGGTATTCAATTTTGAATGTGGTCTCTAGGTGATTTCAGATACAAAATATTGGTCACGGTTCCAAATGCAGTGGCGTTAGAATTATTCATCAGCACACTCAACACAGTATCTTGTATGCATATAATTATTTAGTGTTGGTTAATTGTATTCAATGAGAGTTCAAATGGGTGAGAATCCAATTGTAGTATTTAAACTCTAATGGTCTTGTCACTAAAGATAAGAGGAAGCAAGGAGAGAAAAAACAGAAACAAAAGATCAAATTTGATGCTGAAAATCCCTGAATCATTCAGTTTTTTCAGCTTAAATACACAGCAAATAGCAAGTCCTGCACCATGCTAAAGGGTACAACAACTCCCACCGACTGATAACAAGCCAACTTTAGGGAGAACCACAAGATTATAACTAACATTAATTACAAAATAAACTTCGCAAGAAATACATAAAAAAATCATAATTTCTAAGAAAAATCTCAGAAAATCAATCTTAGTTCCTAGTGTAAGAGCTGACACAAAATCAACCCTAACAAGATCAACAACACCAGATTTGCACATACGATTTGCAACTACAAAAGGATAAATAAATTAGCCCATCCACTTTATGTTCTATGAGTTTTTCTTACGAGTAATAGATCCCTTAAGCATGACTTCGTTAAATCTACTAGATTTTGTCAAGCCGAGAAGCATACTCTCAATGTCGCATCAGATCAGAAGGAGAAAAAATTGTCAGAGGTCTCGTCACCACCTATGCAAGCCTTAGAGCACCATGTTTGACGTCTTGAGCTGCAACCCACACCCTCAAATTTGAAAGCTACCACTTCCAGAGTCGTCAGCTCCTCCTTGACATTGCTCCTATGACATCTACCTACAAGAGGGAGGCAACCCTGACCATCATTGCACATGCGTAGATTGTCAGAGGCACCAAGAGTAGCCTTCAATCAACTATTGCCGAACTCTTCTACTTCAATCTCAACCTTTTGATTTACTACAATTTCCTCTTACGATTCATTTCTCATCCAACCCCTTACTTTTGCAATGATTGGAATTTGAATTTAATTTAATAGTTGGTCTAACCTTTTGGATCAAGGGTTGACCTAGACTAGACTTCTGTTGGGTTAAGACTTGGTCTAATATTAAAATGTTGATCAATTTGTTACATGTAAATAGAATGACAAGATGAATAAAAAAAAAAAAAAAGTGGTGTAAACACCTAATTTATTGCATTATGATCAATTTGTTTAAAATATAACTAAGTATGAAACTATTGAGTTGCATATTGAAATTTTAAAGATTTATAAAACACTCAAAATTTTTTAAAGTTCTAAGACCTCCTTAAAAATCCATTAATACCCCTAAAATTTTCATAAATTAATTTTACATTCAAATATATAATTATATGTTATTGATAATTCTATCTATACTTGTATTAATAAACTAGAGATAATTTTTTTTTTAAATAAAATTTTGGTGACAAAGTGTTATCTAATTTGAGGGATTTTTATTTTTTCAACAATTATGGAAATTAATATGTTTAACATATGAGTTGAAAATAGTATTTTTTTTTTTTTTCATATTTAAATGGTAAGAATATGTTATTTTAACAAACCTTGGTTTTGTTTAGAAATCGCCTATACCACAATTTAAATCATAAACCATTTTTCAAAATTTATGAACTCAAATCAAATCAAATTATGATTTTAAAATAATTTAATCCAGTTTTATCATTTAAACCAAATTATACACACCCTTAATATCAATGAAAATGAAATCGATAACTAGGAAAGAGAATAATGCAAAAATTTAGCAATAGAAGTCGTATAATTTGTACCAACGAAAATAGCTCTTTCCACACATCTTGACATCTTAAGATGAGCTCTTCAAGTAACATGGTGATAATAATTCCCTAACATCAATATCAAAAATCTAATATTGATATATTAATATTAGATTATATTTAATACCATGCAAAATTATTGGATGATAAAGTTATTTATTTAACTCTTACATTTTTTTTTTTACAAAATTTGATTTTAGATGAGAAAATATTATTTATGTCAACAAGGGATGAAAAAGTGTGATTAGACAAAACTTAGGGTGGAAAAAGACAAAAATCTTTCCATTTTCTTTTATTTTAAATATCATATTAAAAAGAAATCTGATTACAAGCCATGCATTTGTCCATGCATGTACGGTAACAGTAATTCGCAAAGACAAGTGGTTTACTCCTGGCAAAAAATATTCAAGAACGAATAATTAATAAATTGTGGGGCATCATTTTTTTTTTCTTTATTCATATTTGATTCCAAATCTAAATATATAACTTAATCTATTATTTTATAGCAATTTTAAAATACCAAATTGAAGACCTATAAGCTGAGTAAATTACAAAATATATAGCAAGTTGAAATTCTGTTGCACATTCCTGGAATGAAATTCCAAACTCTAAAGAGACAAAGCAAAACAAACAATTAGCATTGACTTATGTAATTATTTATTTATAAGCTGAGGGGCTATCGAATCCAGGTGATGAGCTCATCAGGATTTTCACTTTGTTATTTTGTTTTTCCTGGTAGTTGTTTAGAGGAAAATGACACTCATAATTATTATTATTAATTTTTGGTTTAAATTTAAAATCGAATTTTTGTGGTGTTTAATTCTTGGTTTGAGTTGTTAGGCTATAATTTGTTGTTTAATATACAAAAATTAATTAATAATGTTGTTAAAATGTGTGGCTTGTAGGTTAAGAGAAATATGGAGATTAAGTTGTAATCTTAGAAATCATAATGTTTAGTAACTACTTTTAAAAGAATATTGTTAACATGATCTTCAAAATTTTAATTTAATATGGGTTTAGATTGCAAAGGAAAGATTTGAAGATCTTAATCGACTAGCAATTTTTTAATTATCAATAACCTCAAGTTTTGAGGGGACAAATTGAGCCCCTGTGCGTAGGGAAACCAATCAAAATCAGCACCATAGTGGACTGGTAGCGAATCAAGGTCGAGGACTGGAATCATTGAACTTCACTTACCTAAATTCAGAGTCTATCGAAATTTTTATACATCTCACTTCAATGTACATAGGAGAACATCAGGAAGAAAGATGATTGAAGAATGAGCACAGTTAAACTTTCATGGTAAATATTCTAACATTAAGGAACTATACATAAATATATTATACGTTGATTCCTTTACAAGTTTTCATGGAGATGGAGGTACATGCAGGCTTCATTACTATAATATTCCATAGCCTAAGTACATCATTAATTAATAATGTCTATTATTCCACACGCCGGGCATTCCCACTTCAGATAACAAGCTTTCTGAGCTAGGAGATGATCCTTTCATATTAGAAATAATATTATCATTAATATTGGTTTCAACTTTGGTAAGCTGGTCTAAAACAGCTTTAATTACCTTATTGTTATTGTCACAGGAATATAAGGATTCTAAAGCTGGAAATGTTTGGTCAAATTGGGAATCAGAAGCGATGTTGTTATAGTTTGGTTCAAAATGATGAGAGACAATGGGGTTGATGATTTCGTTTGGGGAGAAAATGGAGAAGCAGGACACTTGCTGATCATGGTGATTTGGATTATTGCTTGGTTGAATCTTGTCACAAGTGATGTAAGATTCCATTAATAGTGGGAGAGATGAAGAGCATGTGTCAGCATAACTGCAGCTTGTTCTTGTTCCCATGGCCATGTTTATCGGTTGGGCACCAGCATGATCTCTGTTTTTGTAGAACACTCGACACAGTACCCAATCTTCCTGTTTGTACAAAATAAGAATGATGTATAAATTTCCTTTATTGATAGTCTTATAAATGGCCCCATAATTGCTGCAAGAACTTGAAGGAATTTAGCACCAAAGTTGGTAAAGAACTCAACAGAAAGTAGTACCTTGAGAGACGAAACTTTAGGAGGGCAAGAGGGTCCTTCAAGCCTGAATTCATGCATAACCCAATCAGTTTTGCTTCCTTTAGGAGCTCTCCCTTGGTAGAAAACCAAAGTTTTTCTCATCCCAACGAGAGTGCCGTTTCTCATAATCTCTCTATCTTTCCCTGTGGCTTTCCAGTACCCAGATGCCGTTGCTCGATTTGTTCTCAATCCTGTTGCATATTTTCTATCAGGCTGGCTGTAAAAATACCACTCCTTCCCTCCAACACATGCAGTTTCTGCAATTTGTGCACAGAAAATTTGGTTTTGCAAGTAATTAATCTTTCTCTTTCAAAACCTATAGAAGGCAATGTCTTAAAGCATCAAAATGACAAAGCATATTCTTTTTAAAAAATTATGTCTTGTCACCATTGAATTAACAAATATGAATACTTCATTAAAATATCAAAATTCAAATATACTGCATAAAATAATTAATTATTATCGTGTGTCTTTACTTGCTTTTGGATATGATTCCAAATAAGACAAATAAAATTCAAGAATGGTTCCAAACGATGATTCAGCAATTTGAAAAAAAAGAAAAAGAAAAAAAAAGAAAGCTATAGTATATAATAATATAACACCCTAGAGATTTGAATTTTGATCTTATTGTTGAAAACTAAAGGTCATATTAATATTCTATGTATGGAATATCAGCCATAATAATTGAAAAATAACTAGTATGAAAAATTTAGAAAAAAACAAAAAGATTTCATCAAAGAGGTGATATATATTGACAAGGGTTATTGGATTGGGTAGAAAAAGAATTAATAAAAAAGAAAAATAATTATAGTCCAAATCCCTTTTTTAACTTTTTTTTAAAAACTTGTTACAAAATCATTAAATTTATGTTTCAGATAAGATTGATTTAAGAATTTTTGTGACTCTAAATAATAGTTATTTTAATTATCATATAAATATATGAAGCAAATTCAATATGATACCTCTCTATTTTTAGGGTTTTAGAATCGTGAATAATAATTGTTTCCATATTTATAAGACCAAATTATTCAGAAATTCAGTTTTGATATGCTTTAAAAAGTTTAAATTCATGACCTACTATTTAGTGCTACTTATAAGTCTTCTTTATTGTCATTCAAGCTACCACTTCGAATCCTTTGTAACTTTAAATGTAAAACAACAAACAATCTTGTGTAGCAGCCAATGAGAGAGATAATATTAGGACTTTGAATTTTGCATTATTATAAGTCTCTATTGCAGTCGCAACTATTCGGTAGGACAATGTCAAAAGTGTCAATTTCTTATATGGCTATGAAAATGAAATATGTATTTAATTAATTTATATAATAGCATTTGGAAAATAAAATTTGAAGATATTCCTGGAGCTTGCCTTTCCGGTTTAAACACCCCATAGTTGATTATGTATAGAGAAGACCTTGATGGGGTTGCTTTATGATATTACCTAAGGGAAGGAACCAACTGAGAATCAAGGGTTCATCAGTATTAATTAAAACACACATGATAATATCGGCCGTTCATAAATTACAGAACAAAATCATATAAACTCTTCAGATTCTGTCTAACGACCAACTCCTGTGTTCTTTGCATGCATTGAAGAAAGATAGGAGAAACCCAGAGAGAATTAAAAACAATAGGTAAACTGGGACAGTCGGCCCACTGTTAAGATATTATCAAAATTAATAAAAAAAAGTAATGGAAGAGGAGAAATAATGAAGAAGGAGATGGAGACAGGAAGGAATTACCAGGAATATCCCAAGGCTCACACTTGTTGAGGTCAACTTCAATCAAGAGAAGAGTGTCACAGTGATTCTTCTTCTTCATCAAGTAATCACAAACCAGTTCTTCATCTTTCGGATGAAACCGAAACCCAGGTGGCAACCTGGCCTCCACCATGCTTATGTTGCTCATCTTGATTTTTTTTGTTTTTAATTTCTCGGAAAACAAACAAAAAGAAGAAGAAAATTATAAGTTAGCGAACGCAGAAGGAGGCGGGAGAGTATAAATAGAGGAAAGTCAACTGGTGAATTCCGTAAAAGGAGGGAAGGTGAATCGGTTTGAATGCGATTTGATAGATGATGACGTGGATTGACGAATTTCTGCCGAATATGCTGACCTGTAATTTTGGCCATTAAGTTTTTCTGCTCCTGGAAGACTTTTAAGGTAGATTGGGTCCACATACAGGAAATTGTGACATACTTTGTGTTTTTGGTTGGCCTCTAATCCTCTCAAGAGAGCTTCTTTTAGGCCAAAGGGCATATTCCCACCCATAGTTTGAGGTGGGCACAAATTCCCACAGGCTTAAGTTTAAAAACCCGAAGTCCCACATTTCATCTAATTTCTATCCAATTTCATTAACTTATTTAATGAAATAACAAAAATACCCTTATTAAGAAAAATTTATAATAAAAATATAAAATAATATTTAAATATATTAAAATTTTAAAAAAATTTATAAAATAATAAAAAATATTTAATTTTAAAAAAAAAAAGTCAGCCACCGCTGCCTCGCGGGCGGCGGTGGCTGCAGCGAATGGCATCAGGTGGCCGTTCCTACCACCTGGTTCCAAGGGAGGCCAGATCTGGCCTCCGGAATCGACGGAGGAGGCCAGATTTGGCCGCCTCGTCTTTTGGAGGAGGCAGTCAGATCTAGCCACCTCCGCCCGAAACCTTGGCCGAAAACGACCGTTGGGGCCAAAGCTGTTCATCTCCAGCCGTTTTTGACCTTTTTTTTTGTCGGAGGAGGCCAGATCTGGCCGCCTTCGCTAAAAGACGAGGCGGCCATATCTGGCCGCCTCCGTCGATTTCGGAGGCCAGATCTAGCCTCCCTTGGAACCAAATGGCTGGAACGGCCACCTGGTGCCATTCGTTGCGGCTACCGCCGCCGCGCAGCTTTTATTTTTTTAAAATTAAATATTTTTTATTATTTTATAAAATTTTATAAATTTTTTTATAAATTTTAATATATTTTTATATATATTTAAATATTATTTTATATTTTTATAAATTTTAACTCTAAAATGATAAATTTGCCCCTTGACTTACTGTTGACTGTTAGATTTAACAGTCAATGGTGGGATTTCGGTTTTCTAAACTTAGCGGGTGGGACTTTGTCCCCGCCTCAAACTATGGGTGGGAAATGTCCTTTGACCCTTCTTTTATCGCATTCAACCTTTTCTACTCGCGCTTTTGGCCAAACGACGTTTTCTCCCAAATTTTCTTAAATGATAAATGATTTATAGAAAGTCAAAATTTACTTCTTTTAATAAAATTAATAATTAATCAAAAAATATTATTGTTTTTTAAAGAATAATAAATAATAAATTTAATTTTATAAAAAATAATTAAAACATAAAATAATATATAAAATAATAATAAATTTAAAATTTTAATAAAAAATTTATAAATTTCAAAAAGTGTCCGATGCCGTTGACGGTGATGACCATTGAAAACCTAATCAAATAAACAAAAATGACTACCTAATTAAATTGATAAAAATGGTTAAATCTAGAGAAAATAATCAAATATGACTATCTCTATTTTAGAGATAGTAAAAAATGATTAGTATACTTAAAACCGATAATTTTTAATCATTTGTGACAACAAAAGTGGTCAGATTTGATCACTTCTATCAGATCTTTGATTGTCAAATCTAGTCGTCTCCACTATTGAAGCTACTAGATTCGGCCACTCATTCAATCATGTGATCATTTCTAACCACTTAATTAATTTTACGACAACCATTACTGTCAGTAATGTTGTTGACGGCAGTGGCCCCTTTTTTTAAAAAATTTATTTTATTTATTATTTAAAAATATTGTTTACTAATTTTTAAAATTTTTATTATTATATTAATATTATTTTATATTAAAATTTATTTTAATATAAATATTATTTATATTTTTAGTGAAGAGTATTTTAGTCATTTCGTAAGAAGTTAATGAAATTGGATCAAAATTGATTCGCGGGTGGGTATTTCGCTTTTTAAAAATTTTTCGGTGGAAATTTTTGGTTAAGGAAACCTTGAGTGGGAATAAGTCGTTTAACCTTTTTTTTTTTGTAATTGAATGAAACACAATTGTACTTTATTTGGATCGATAAACATTTTAAAATATTGTAATTTAACTTACATCTATGACGTTGGTTAAATAGAGTATAGTTTTATTGTGATATATTATTTACGACAATAAAACCCTTTACCATTTAAGTCAAACTAAAATTCACTTAAAATTTTAATTTATTAAAATATTTTTATTAATACATGTGATTTTTGTCATTTTTGTATAAAATTTAGAGTTTTATACATATTAGGTTACAATGATTAGAATTTAATGATGTCTATTATGGTGTGATATAAATAAATATAAGAGAATAAAACAAAATATATACAAATTTTTTTAACGTAATTTGACTCAATGTTCATGTTGTTTAAATCCATAGTACAGTTGCCTCTTTTAAGGGGAATGCACTTAATTTTAAAATGTATTTATATATGTGCATCTACTTAAACTTATTTCAATTTGTCTTTTTTATGGATGATTTTTTATATTTATAAGCTTGATAAAGAAAAATTACATTTAAATTAGGTTAATCAAAGAATTCTTAATCCAAATATTATCCTAAAAATGTATTCTCTTTTAATTTAACTAAAAAGAAATTTATAATATAGAAATATCACGATTGGAAAGGTGGAGATAGTTTCGCTTGGTTCTTATGGAAGAGAAATAAGAAAATCATTGTAGAAGATTCCGAAAAAATTTCCTACAAAATAGAAGTCTTTCCACTTTAGAGGATCTTAATTGTTGTTAGATTCATATTTAGCCCTTTGGAATGTGGTTGCTAGCCAATATCAACCTAATTAAGTGGGTGTTGTAACACCCTCTCTTAAGGTCCTATTGTCCAAAAAGAAGAGTTACTTTCACTTTTAACTATTTTAGCATGATATAAAAAGTCAACAAATTTAGATACATCCAACTTAATAAAATTTCAAAAATACTTTTTTATCAAATAGCGGACGCAACCAAAGATGTCTTATATATCCATAAAAGTAAAGTATGCATAATCAAACAACTAATGAATCCCCTAAATATCCACCTAAGTATCTCAAATGCATCAATGGTAATTAAATACATAATGACATATGATTTGTCCCACTCACACCTCAAACTTAGCTGACATATATCATTTATAAAATATAAATAGAAAAAAGTAAGTGAAAATTATTTTATATTTGTTGTATATTGTTTATTTTTTTGGCTATGATGATTGATTAATTAGTGAATAGGAAAAGTTTTCGAGTTCTAAAAATTTATGATATAATTTATTCACCACCCTCAAAGTTATTTGTCATTTCATCTTTAGGGTTTAACAATAATTTAATTATTACCTTTAGTTTAGATATTAAAAGATTATGGTAATTTTAATTTTGTTATATATTTATCTTCATTTATTAAATTTTTTTAAAAGATGAACCTCATTTTCAATTAAAATAATAAACAACCTAATTATCAAATTTAATTAATTTTATTTCTTAAAAAACAAAAAACTAACCTAAGACCTATTAATTTAATTAAACACAATATTAATTTATAATTATAATATTTTAAAAACATTTAAGTAAAATAATATCTCAACTTTTTTTATTACAGTCAATAATTATTTATACTAGATATTATATTAATTTACAAATAATTATTATATTTGATTAATAATAATAAAAAAAATACAAAGATATTATTTTACTTAAATACCTTTAAGAGATTATTAGTCATCAATTCATACCATGTTTAATTAAACCAACATGTTTTAAATAAAATATATTTTGTTTATGTTGTAAAATATTCTCCAATTTTTTTTTTTCATATTACCAAATAATATAATTAATTAATTAAATTATTTTTTAATCTATCATATTATCAAATAATAAAATTATGATTATTTATTGTTTTAATTAAAAATAAGGATACTTATGTCTTAAAAAATCTAATAAGTAAGAATAAAATTATATCAAAATTAAGAATTTTACAATAATATTTTAATACCTACAATTGAGATGATAATCAAATTACCCAATAAAAGATTACTAATATTTTTTATTCTTTTAAAAACCCAAAAAGATATTTTTAGTAATAAAATATAGATTACCACCCCAAACCAAATACCCATAAAGAAAAATTAAAATACCTACCTCAAAGAAAATATTTCTAAGAAAATTATAGGAGTTCCCTAATAAATCCATTCTAAAGTTAAGACACACCTTATCCACTATTTGGTCCAAATTTAAGTTGTTTACAATTAACTATGCTCACAATAATTAAGATAATGATGTACAATGAAAGCTTCTGAAAAGCACCTTGAATTTCCCATGTTCATCTATCAAACTGGGATTGGTTCAACTTTCAGATCAGTTTAATCTACAGACAATTCAAACTTAACATAAATAGCATATGAAAGTGAAAGGGTTCATATCTAAACAACATAAATTGATGTTTTTGTAAATTGGTTAGCTGCACTTAAACAAGTTCAAATGATCTTTCTTTTGGTCGAGGCAATATATGTCCATGTTCATCTTCTGATATTTCAGATAATTGAAAAAACAAGAAAAAATATGTTGAAAATATCACAACTAGTTCAAAGAAGGACACTTGTCACATGTTTTTTGGGGTTACCTGAAGGATATCAATCCGTGTGAAATTCTTGTCAATGGTTTCCAGGTCTACACTTCTCTGGATCGGATCTGACCATAGCTTAAACCAAACAAACCACGGATTTATTTAGAGAATCTATTCTTAATCATACTGCCTTGCCAAATAAATCTGTATTCTAAAGCTGACAAATCAATAGTTATAAAGATAATAACAAATCGAAAGCAAACAAATCTGTCCTTCTCGTATACCAGCGTGCGTATAGAGACTTCATAAAGAGACTGTTAGGTGAGGCATAAACATTGCAGAAGGACAAACAGTCAAAGCAGTCATTCAGGAACCCTTTAGTGCTATCAAACAATTCCTACCACTTAAATTAGCAAATATAAAATCAGACGCTATTCAAAATGTGAAACCACAACAAATACAAAGATTCCTTGTTCCTCGTGGAGACTCTTATTCAGCATAGCATAGTTTAATTCTTATCTAAGAGAATATCAAGTAAAAGGAATTACAATAACACTTACTATGCCCATCACTCGCTATTCAGAACACATCATAGTTTTTAGCACGTTGCTACAGTAAAATATATTGCTTAAAGCAATTACAATAACACTCAGTAAACCTGAAACATCCAGAAGATATACTCATCATGTCAAAGAAATAACCTTAGGGTTCACATATCATTTGGAGATCTTACAGCTGCCCAACAACAAACCCCGTATAGAGCTTACAAATATAAAGAATCGTCCTGATTAAAATCCCATTTATCAAGGTTTTCAGGTTTCACACTAACTATTCTTGTTTACCAAAGGCAGTTCTATGCATGTCAGCTGAAATAGAACTCAAATATCTCGTCAGGAGGCCCTTTAATCTGCCACAATATGAAAAAAGCCACTATTAAATGTTTGTTTGCATGAATTTCTCATATAAACAAAACGTAGACTGGAAAGGTGTTTGTTTGTCAGATAACATATGTAGGAAGAGGACGATTTAAATTTTGTTTAGTGGATTATAACTTGTAAACATCCAAAAGCAGTGCAATATCTAGGTACAGTATGTTTACAAGATGGTACACATACACATGGACAAATAACACACACAAAGAGATACAAACAGGAAGAGAAACATACATTCAGACACAAAAGGAGTGAGAAAGAGATATGGCCATTACCATTTCTCAGGCAACATTGTAAGATCCATGCCAACAATTATTTCTTTTTAGCAATTATGGCAATATTCCTTGGAGATAATACAGGATCAAATATGGGTAACATGACTGCTTCCAGACAACTGCCTTGTTCCTGAAGGAACAATAATCTGTCCAACAGAATATATGTTTCCAAAAGAGGCCCCAAAGCAGCTCGAAGAGACCAATAAGGTCCTATAATGTCCTGTACATAGTAGGTTATCAATCAGGACCTAGCACACATGTATATGCATGCAGTGAATATTTTGCCTCTAGTCTAGTAAGTTGCATAAAGGAGAAACTAAGAAGTAGAGATCAATCTTGTAAAACATTCTAAATGCAATAGTAAGCAGGATAAAAAATAGCATACAGTAAAGGGCTCAACTTCATCCCATATCCGACAAAGATTTTGGCTGTCCAAGGGTTTGAGACCAAGGCGGCAGAATCCAGACTGGCAAAATTTCTCAAAGAGTAAATATTTATTAGTAGAAACAGCACTTTCTTGTCTCAAACTCTTGTTTGAAGAGTTTCCATGAGATAAGGAATCCATGTCCAAAATTGAGGCTGATTTGTCATCTGCAGAACATGCTTTGTAAGTAAGGTTCTCATATCTCTATAACATTTCAAATGGCCCAACCCATACAGTTTCCAAAAGGTATATCTACTTCAGTTAATTTCAACAGAAACTATAATCAACGGAAGCCATCTGAATGAGAAATGGTTGTGAAAGTCTGCTGCAGTCATATTTTACCTTTACACGTAACTTCAGTCTTCTTTTTCTTAAACAACAAAAAGGAAAACATACTTCTAATATTTTCTATTTTATTTCTTTAAAAGTTAATTTTAGGTGTTTTTCCTGACATAGGAAGCAAAGGATGGTTGCCAATTTCCACAGCTAGCTACAGGCTCTTAAAGTGAAGTAAGTTCATTGTTACCTGCTTTAGGATCTCCAATCTCCACTGTAGTGCCCGCAATGTCAGAGTGTTTCTGATTAAAAGATGGGCATGGGCTTTTGTCACATTGTGAGCGGGACTGCAAGATCCTCCTTTGCTGCTGACGGCGCAATGCCTTGCCTTGACGTCCAAGTGAAGGACTTGTTTTAATTACTTCTGTATAAGATCTAGAAAGGACCTTCAGAAGAAAGTTGAGCACAATATAGAATGTCAAAATATATTTATAAATTTTTCTTCCAAACCTTTAAACAGAGTTAGAATTGCACAATCTCCATTAAAATAAAGGAATGAACAAATGGGAGTCACAAAAATAAGAACATAGAGCCTCAAAGCCTTTAGTTTCATACAATATTAGTAGACCAAGTCAAAAGGCTGGTCTGCTGGTTAAGGCAGTTGGACTGGTGATGCTAACATAATATAATTAAAATTTTAAAATGGGTTTTTATTATGTGATGTCATCATGCTAATTGTCAAACTAGTTTGACCCAATGGTTAAACCATAGTTTGGCACTATCCACCCAATTCAACCCAAGTCAATCCAATTCAACAGCTAAAATAGGTTTTAACTATAATTTGAACCATATTTGGCATCAGTTCTTGATCAGATCAACCGTTCCGAATTTTAAAATAATGGTTTCACACCAATGAAGAAGGTATGCCACAAGTTGTCTAACTACTAAAGGTTAATCATAAGAAAAGTTCAGGAAGAATCTAGTTATCAAATAAATATATAATTTAAAAAAGAAAAAAGAAAAAAAAGAGAGCACAAAGATCCCCTCAATTCTTTTCCTTTGGTCAACGATGTAGTAACATGCACATGAAGACAGTCAATAAGAAAAGGTAAGGAATGCAAGCTAACGTGGAAACTAGTTGTAATATCTCCATACACCAAAATTTCAACATCCTTTTCTCACAGCTTAACTTTTCCATCAATATATTTCCAACCAAAACAAGAGCAACAAGGACAACACCGTTATCCTAGAAGATGCTAAAACAACAATAAAATGACAAAATTGGAATCAAGATTGAATCATCTTCCTTGTAACAAAACCATCCAGAAGCATGCATATACCACACACACAAAGGGGTAAAGGATGCAAAAAGAAATAGACAGAGACTAACTTGCAAAGCAATGTGAAGATTAACTTGCGTGGTAATATGGAGACTAGCTTGCAAAACAATATGGAACTAATTTATATGAAAAAGAAAAATCCAATGTGTTTCAAAGCTAAAAAAACTGAGAAAATAGTAAAACAAGATTGATATACCATATACCATTTGAAAAGCAGCACGGAAAGCATGCAACTCAAAATTATGAACACCTGCATCTCTTTCTAGACTTCCCCATCTCTCTGCACTCTAAAGAAAGTAAAGCATGTCACTGAATTCATCCTAATGGGGCTGAAAAAAAAAGGCTTGGTCAAAGCATATGCAGAAATAGAGATTAAAGTATATCAGTCAAACATTTCCCAACAAAAAGTATCAACTAGAGATCTATGGATTTCAAATATGCAAAACAAATCTTCCCTAAGGATCTACAGTGTGACTCAAGCTTAACAAACCAATACTTTCAACAACTTTAAAGATCATTTTTGTTATTGTACAAAGGAAATAGAACACTTTTTTGTCATTGACAAGGGATTCTAGCTCAAGATCCTATGGAAAAAATTGGTTGAGCCATCTACCAAAACATCACAGCCAGTATGACAGTTTTTGCAAGCATATCTTGTTGTACCCATGCACGTAGTTTTCGTCCTAAGTTCCATGGTTTGACCATGCAACTTAAATCATGAAATCTTAATTTATTTCCCAATTAATTATCTTATGGACTTCTTATTACAACAAATTAGAATATTACTTTAAAGAGTATAACATATCATGTCTGTATACATTTCTTCTTCATTAAAGCATATATAGCAAAAATTTTCACTGCCATATGGTTCAGACTCCAAAAAAATGCTTGAGACTTTGGTCTCTAGGATGAAGAAAAAGAAGCAAATGCATCAACATTAAAATCTCTAAGATCTAACGTCAGATTATCAATAATAAAAATATTATATCCAATTCATCAAAAGACTTGGGCCAGGAGCCATAACAATTCCCAGCAGAAAAAAAGTCGGATTGAACTTCTTGTTTCTCTTAATGATACATTCAAACATTAAAATAGCTTCATAGCCATTATCTGTGTGTCATCAGATCAATTGTATTGCCAAAGTGCAAAATCTGGATTCTTTTACATGAGATTCTCTTATATGGTTATTGAAAAAAATGAAAAGCGTGAAGAGCAATACATGGTAAAAAAAGATGTTAAATCCTATAAAATGTTTAAATGGTAGAAATTGAGAGATTAGAGAGTCAGTAGGATCACCCATTTTCAGTTTGCCATTTTACCATGTACATATGGAGTCTTAAAAGATTTAGTCAGGCTAAAAAGGGTCATTTTCTCCCCAAGTCTACATGTTAGTGATCTAAGCCAAAAGTGTTTCTACAATGACCTGTGGGGAGCCATAATGTAGGATGCTCCCGGATCATGAGCATCAGACCAATCCCATTATCCCAGTACCTCTTCATAGTTATACCTTTTATTTATGGGTGATTTACAGCCATAGTAAATATGATTTATTTTTTTTTGTTATAATTGGAGATCAACACAAATCCTAATAAACGAGAAAACCCCACACATGTTAGACCGTCATAATGGCACTTCTAAAATGAACCAAGAAAAACAAGAGATGCATGTACCTGACAAGCAAGATCAAGTGAAGTTTTCCCAAGAGGAAAGTTAGCAGATTTAACACCAGAACTCATCGGAAAACCGCAAAGAGAACTGGTAATGTCAAATCCCTCTATAGATAATAAGTTGTAACAGCAGCCAATACTAACAACTGCTTTAACTTCTTTGCATTCCACAAAGGTCCTGTTCCCATCAATATATATTTTTAAATTAGCAAACAAATTCTAAATTTATTAAGCCTATTAAACAAGATATATTATAATAACAATAAATCACCAGAAATTTTTTTACATTAGAATAAACCTGTCTAGCAATAAAAATCCAGAAAACAAAATTTGTAGCGTCACAACATGAATTTACTGTATAACTTCTAAAAGTGCAAGAAGAAACATAAACATGAATAATGCAGAGTGCAACAGCTTATATACCAAAACAAAATGTCCCAGCAGATCAATCATTGAAATATGGAGTTAAATGATAAACAGTTATCTACCTTGTCACTCTCTTTCTTTTACATTATTAACAATTAATTTTAATTTTCCCTCAACATTTTTGTTCCACTAATAGCAGTCATTTGAACCTCAAGATGCTTATAGATTCACAAGAATTCAATTATTTCAAACAGAAACGTGCAAGAGAATTTTAAAAGATTTATTCCCATATAGAGATGCGACTTTAGCTAGTTCTCTTGTTTCAGTTTATATCATCACACATGCTGTAACACTACTATAGAGGTGTACTACAGGTAAGACCGTCGATCTATGGGGTGACTAGAAATAATAACATAAAGAGAATGAGATAATGTGGACATATCTAATTGATAATTATTTTGTGCAGCAAAGTGCCTGCTTCAAGTTTCTCAACATTGCAATAGACTGGCTGTCCTCAGGTACAAACAATATGATGATGTTTTATATGAATAATAAACTAATATGTGATCAAAATTAGAATTATTTATCTCTTCAAATTTCACACCCGGTCAATTTATATTTCGTAACTATGAACAATATTGCAAGATGAAGAAGCAGGGATTAAATCCCAAACCTTCTACATTCACACGATTTGCATTTTCCAATTTCAAACATCTTGTACTTGCAGAATGCTTAAGAGGTAGAGAATCTATAATACTTTAATTTTTGCTCATTATTATCATAAGCAAGTTGAGTGCTAGGCACGTTTAAAGTTTTACAATTTAGTACTACAGTTCATTCTTCTTCCCAGAAAGCATTGACATTGATATTAATTAAAGTCTCCTTAAAATATTTCTTCTTCATTTCAGGAATTTCTATATCATTATACAACAAAAATTACAATGCAATGAATATGAGAATCACTAGGTAATTTGTTTTCAATAACTTATCAACTTTTTATATAACTATCCTTCTTTTTTTAAGCTTACATAAAGTATTACTTTAAAGTCATGAAATCAAAATGCACAAACCTTAAATTTTATATAAAAAGATTGGACTTACTTGTATCAATTTGTAGAACGGAAAGCTCACAATGTAACAAATCAGTAAATTACTACATAGCATATAATGTAGAATCATGTATAAGTGCTAGATATGGACTTAAAAGGACCTTCATTCCACTCTTAATTTGGAAAAATATAAGTTCCATATAGAATACTCACCTGAGCATTGTTACTGATAGATCTCCACAAGCATGAAGCCCAGCAAGAACCAATGAAGTTTCACTTTCTGCAGGGCCTGAAGTTTGTAGTTTTCTTCCATCAAGTTTTTGATTATCTTGCACAGTTAGCTTTGGCTGCTCAACATCATCCTTAAGTAGTGACATGTTGGTTATAGCTCTCAGCATGTCAATGGACATTACCTGGCACGTAATTGTCTTGGGCATATTCAGACTCTTGTTTTCTGATCTAAGTAAAAAGATTATTACAAATGGTCAATGTATAAGGCAAGAAAGGGAAGTTAAAGAGAAAAATTCACTTCAGTTATGATAATGCCAAGTGGTTGACAAACCATTAACTTCAAATAAGATCTAAAGACATCACTATGGAATATGAGATGATCAGGCAGTATCAAATACTTAATGAGCATAGCCCAGGCAGCCTATTGATATTTTCAAGAGTGATAAAAAATACTTAGATCCTATCATGGTAACAATGACAAAAAAATGTTGCTATCACTTTTTCTTAGAATATGTATAGCAAACAAATACACTATGTCAGATGATCAAATGAATATAGAACTAATTATACAAGTTATCATTGCATACATTTTTAGATAGAACCTATCAAATAAACCTATAACTCCAAAAAATGAGAAAGATGCTCAGACATTATGTTAGTGACATCAAGGTATTAAAGGTCTATGCATAAGAACCAAAAGAGAAAATTTTTATCCCATAAATACCCAAACTTCCGTATCTGAGATGCATAATGCTTTTTGATTCGTTCTGCACGTGCATTTGTAACCTTCCCATGATGAGAACAAGCATCTATCGCAACTACAGAATGTCGGAACTGGAAGGATAGAACTTGTGCAAGATAGCCCTACAAAACAAATTCAATAATAAGTTAAGAACTGCGAAAGAAACAAACATATATATGTGTGTGTGTGTGTGTGTGAGACAAAATCTATTGTATAAGATATACAGTTTTTGGAAGTGGATATCATTATCTAACATACAGTTCCAAAACTGAACCAACAAACTACTTATTTCAGTAAATAACATAAATAAAATTGATGAATATGAGTTTTAAAATGTTGGATTTGCTAGCTGCACAGACCTTGTTGAAGGGTTAACCAATCCTTCCTGAAACTAATAGTGGAGGCAAAATTGCAGGAATTTCTAGATTTTATTAACAGAATATGACACATGTCCAGTATGAAACCAAGCACAACCATCTATCACCATTTACACCTAAAAAAGTGAACTTTGACAAAGATTGGACAACAGAATTCACAAGCAGACTAAGGACTTCCGTCAGAAGTATTTGTTTATGTCGCAGGGCATAACACTCAAGATAAAGTGGTAGCTCTAACACAAAGAGTGGAACAAGGATCATTGCCAGAGACAGTAAGGGTCACTGATAGAGAATTCTAGCAGTGCTAGGAAAATGACAATAAAGCAAAAGCTGAGACCACATTAGGTCAGTAATAACACTAATTCTTCAGGCACTAGATAGGGAACAAATATTAGGCCCCTTCTCTCCCTGAAGTTACTCAACCTTTTTGTTGACAAGGGTGGCTCACCACATCACAACAGTACTGATTTTCTCCAAATAATTAACACTACAATATAAAAAATTGATCCCAATGATCAATAGCTGCCACAGCTACATTCAAAATTTATGAGATACGCAGTCAAGCAATCTCAAATTTCCAATCACTAACATAGAAATGAAAAGAGCAGAAAACAAAGAGGACACACCTGGCCAGCACCAACATCAACTATAGTATTGGCACTTACGCTATTTGTTACCAAATTAACAACAGCCGAAAGAACTTCCACCTGATCACATCATTTACAAATCACAATTCAGAGATTAAAGTGAGAGAAAACCAGAAACACATTAAAGTGAGAGGAAACCAAAAACACAATAAAAAACAGGACACTCCAAGAGAAATGTATAAAATCTTCTGATGGTATGGAAAAATTCAACACGGATTAAGCACTGTTTACAGACAGAGGATAAAAATAATTAAGAAATAAAAGAATAAAGAACATAACCACAGATTGAATTTGCATGACATACTTCATGTTTTTTCTTCAGATTCATGCCTTGAGCAAGAACACTGCTAAGTGATGTCACTTGCCATCCAGGTAATACCTGCAACAAGCCGAGTTGTTGATATGCTGAGTGGTCAGAAGAGGTCAGACAAGAAGATTGGATTCTGCTAGTTTTTATCTCTGAAAACAATTTTTACATATCATATCAATCACATTCTCGAATATTTAAATTGAGACCTAAATAAGATTATCAGATTCTAACATAAGTTAATACACAGACACACACATACCATAAATCAAACGGAGACAAAAATTCATACCTTGTATAAGTCCGCTTGCTCTCTAGGAAGCACGAGAGACTTCAAAGTACGAACAAACTCCTTAAGTGAATTAGGCCAGTGATCCTATAAATTAAACAAAATTAAACTAATTTAAACTCAAAACAAAATGAAAATTCAACGCAATGAGAATTGAGGTGGCTAACTGTGTGATGAGAAAACAAACCTGGACGACCCCGGAGGGAATGAGGAGAAGATTTTCGATAGATTCATTGCGAAGACACTCAATCCAATCTTTATCAACTGCTTCCCAGAGTTTGTCGGTGAAGAAATTTACGACGTGAGCACTTATTAAGAAAGTGAAAGGTTTTAGGAAATCCACAATCGCTTCAATCCACTGGAAAGTCGCCGCAGCAGTCTCACATGTGTACTTGCACTGCCCAGCCATTTGCATAATAAGCTTTGAAGCTTCGTTTCTTTTCAAATTTGCTGCTATAATTCTCTTCAACAGTTTTCGGGGTTTCCCCACCCTCCTCAAGTATTTAGAAAGTACAATTACATCCCTTTGATTGCTATAATTCTCTTTAACGGTTTTAGCCTTGATAGCAGTTCCCTCCTCAAGTATTTGTAAAGTAACAATTACACCCTTTGACAGCTTTCTCACAAAACTTAAATTTAATTAAAATAGATAATAATTACAATAAAATTATTTCTATTTATGATAAATACCAATTCGGTATCAATAAAAAACTTTTTTTTATGTAATTAGATAATTTTGAATTAATAAAAAAAATAATAAATTTACTATAAATAAAATGTAAAGTGTATATACGTACAAAGTATGATAACAACGATTATTACCCATTTATGGTTTTGGTTCGTTAAGTTTCAAAATAATATTTTAATTGTTTAAGTTTCAAAAAAATACTCACACTTTCAACCAATTATGTTAGTGAAAGCCATTAACTTGATTAGATTATTGAAAAGATGAAAACACAATTTAATGACTTTATAGTAGTTATCAAGTTTAATAATATTGTTGGAGTTAGTGTTCTAGAGTCCATTCTTCTAACAATACAAATTCTTGATTGACTCGTATGTATACAATTTTTTGTGATATTCTTTATTTACAAGTACATATATATATTAATATTAATATTAATATTCTTATAATGGTAAAATTGTGACAATGGATTCAATTCATAGTAACCATTGTGAAAACCTTGTGTGCACATAAGGTAATTGTCATAGAGACATTTGTAGTTTTGATATTGCTATAATCAAGAATACATGTAATATAGTTAAGATTATCATAGTATTAAACAACTCTATTAAAAGGTAATAATAAATCTTACGTGTTAAAATTTTTTAATCTAGTGTCTATAAAAATAAAGGTACATATAATCGTTTGACTTGAGATTACTATGTTGGAGTGCGTGTTCTAGAGCCAATCTTCTTTCCAATATAAATTCATGATAAATCATATTAAGACATCCTAATGACACTTTTTATTTGTAACTATATATATTTACAAGTGTACTTGGATAAATATCCTTATATTAGTAGAACTGTGACAAGAGATCAACAAGTTCGTTGATCATGAGATCGTTATGGTTACATTAGATTGTCAATCTAGAAACATCTATAGTCTTAGTATTATCTTGACCAATGACATAAATAATATGATGAAACTATTATAGTATTGAACGATTTTATCGAAAGATAGCGACAAAACTCACATGTCGAGGTTCGAGATGATAGCTTGAGAAAGGGCATTTGAGATGCCAAACCTTGAGATAAGGTTAATTTATGGGAAGTCATCAAACGAGATAATAGTTAGAGCATTTAATATGTCAACAAATAAGTCTAGCCTTATAGTATTGGAACGCTTAAGTTTATGTTATGTTATATATGGCTTGATAAGTCATTACTTATTAAATTTTTTCACTTATGCGATCCTTAGTGTTGTTTTATAGGTAGACAAGATGGGGTATTGAAAGTCAACATAGTGAGATGCATAAGAAAGGGAATTTTTGTCTGTTTAGTTAGTTTATGTATTTTGTTATCATATTATGTTATGATACTTTTGGTACCTTTATGGATGATGTGATATCGAACACTTATTGTTATTTATGTTCAGGTTTCATTTATTATACACCATTTTGCATGTAATTTAAGATTGTGTTATCATTCTTTTATTATCTATTGTGTAAGTTTTAAGTTTTTGGCCAACACATCTCTTTAAATCCATATTCCTTCTAGTGATATATATTTAGAGAGTGTTACACTTTGTTACTCCACCATAAGCTTCATACAGTCTTGATATGACTAATCATCACTTTTATAGTTACCATTTTCTTAAAAGGCATATCGAGTGACGTCAAGCTATACCGATCATTGTACAAAATAGTCTAACAACTAGAGTTGGATTTAAGTTAAACTGAATGCAAACATATATATATATTTATGTTTGAGTTCATTTTTTATGATTTAGTTCATATTCAAATTTGTGTTTGTAGAATTTTTTTATAGTGAAGTTTGGGTTCGTGTTAGGTTCGTATAGTTCGATTCATATTCAATTTGTATTCATATTTGATTTGTATTTGGTTTGTATAGTTTGTATTTATAGTTTATTAAAAATTATAATTAATAAAGTATAATTAAAATTTTTTAATTTAAGTTTGGGTTCGTATTTGTGTTTGATTCATGTTCATCAATTTTTAAAACGATAATTCAGATTTGTGTTCGTATTTGGATTCGAACAGTTTGTTTTAGGCTTATTTAAATCAAACTTAAAAACGAATCTAAACATATTTGATTTGAATTTAGCTCTACTGATAACCTCAAATCGAAGGATCACATGTAATTTGTTAATTAAGAGAATATTTTCATAGATACTAGAGTAACCATCTATATAGAATTCTCTTATTAGTTCATTTTAGTGGATATACTTAAACAATGTATGCACCTATATGTTGCACCAGGTTATTAATAAAACTTAACATATGTGAATTGTTGCCACGTTTCAATAAGGTCACTCGACATTATAATAATCTTATTTTCATTATTTGTGCCCTTAGTCGATGTAGTGTTAGGATTACAAATGTTTCTAGAATGACCACTTAATATGTGCATAGAGATCCCAAGATCAATCATTTGATTCCTTTATCATGGTTTTATCATTTTAAAGACATATTGATTGTACAAACATAAACCATGCATATACGTTTATGAATGATCAATAGAATGCCATTTTATTAATAATCTAAATAAATAATTACAATAATTATAACAAATACAATTGGCTAACAATCTCTCGTTAATGTAACATCAAAAGGTCTTAGGGGTATTATAATCATTTCATAGCCTAAATATGTGTTATAGGTTAGAATTGACCTAAGAATAGTTAAACGATGGTTTTCATGCATATGTACAATTGTGCATGTCATATGTACGCTTGTACATGTTATGCCACCCAGGATAAGTGAGAAAAGCGAAAAAGACGGTTTTAGGTCTGATGCACAACCATGTGTCTTACGTATGCACAATCGCACATACGGTCAATTCTAGCCTTTATAAAAAAAAAAGGGTCTTTTATTTAGTTTTCACAAAATTTTCATTTAGCACACCTTTGGAAAAATATTCTTCACACATTATAGAGTCTCTAGAGTTGTTCCATGCAAATTCCAATCACCAGAGTGAGAGATTTTTTATCACAAAGAAAACATATTAACTAGTCATGTAAGAAGCGATTTTTATTCGCTTTAGGTTTGATTTCAATTTAAATTTGATGAATTATGTTCTAAATTGATAACGATGTTAAAGTTTCATCACAATTTGATGATATTACATGATTATTTTCCAAGATTATTTAGATTGAGGTTTATATATTACAATCTTGCGTTCTTGGTTGAATTTATTGATTCTTTGATGATTATAAATGATTATGAGTATGTTGTCTTCAATCTTGGATTGAGACATTGAGAGAAATACGACCAAGTTGCCTGAAATTTATATAACAACATACATGCATACCTATGACAAGAAGAATGTAATGACTGTGCATTGTCAAGGTCGAAGGCTCATGGCTATATACATGATCTTGCACGTCCTTATAAGCTTGTGTATGCAAGAAATATAAAACTATGACATGCAACCACATGGAAGACATTTATGATACCATTGCCACGTGAGCAAAAGAGACATGTCGTTGTACAACCATGCAAGGTTCAATCACGATTATGCATGACAATGAAGATTAAAGAGAAACATGTAAGTATAGTGCATATACCTAGCAAAGGAGAGGTGCATGACCGTACATCAATGATGTATAAGAAACTTAAGGGTTTTTCATAAACCATTTTAAGTCTAACGAGTTCCAATAGTTTTCTAGGGGTAAGAAACTAAATATACAGTGCATAAATGCATAAGCTTACATGAAAGCATATCATGACATGTCTTACATGAATTTTGCATGAGATGAATTTTATACATGTTATAATATGTGCACAATTTCCAATCACTTGAGTAAACATGTTCTCTCATGAGTTTATTATGAGATGTGTTTTTATGAGTTTAGATATGAAAATGCATCTGTAAGTTACATTTACTAGAGTTTGCAGTAGGATGTTATATCTATAATAAGGTACTTTGCTCACAATAAAGTTCTAATTATATGTATTATGCTCATAAGGTCAAGGTGTCAAAACCTGTGTCTTACCTATTTTAATTAGTACAATTTTACAACCCAGATTTACAAATACAATACAATTCTATAGTTGGAAGATTTAGATACATGGTTTTTAGTTGAACAAGCATATGCAAACTCTTACCATAGAGATACAGTAGTCAGTTAAGATTAAGTTTATCCTTGATAAGCAAGTTAGAACAGTCTTTTAGTCATCGTAAGTTTATTTTATAGTGTTGAAGATGAAATAAGCCATGAGTAAAGGATAAAGACAGATATTCCTATTCACTAAGTGTTTCCAATCATTCCTTTTCCTTTTACTTAATAAGATCTCAGTATCAGTGAGTCAATAGGCGATAATATACCTATGTGGCAGATGACTCACAAGGGGCAATGACTTATGTTTTCAGTTTTATGTTTTACAACCTATGCACACCTTATTTTTAAAATGGTGGATTTTTTTTCAATTGAGTTCTATTCAGGTGGTTTTCTTTTTCTTCTGAGTATGGGTTCACAAGTTGTATTTTTAAAATCCCTTATTTTTGCACAAATGTTTTCTAGTACAATGTCCATTTTTTAGCACTATGATGTTTTCTCTTTGGAAGGTAGTATTTTTAGAGAGAGAATGTCAAATTTAATGTCATATGTAGCTACATGTCTATCATGCTTCTACTGTGACAAACATTTTAGTCAATAAGTCAGCTTAATTTTCATCCATGTCAACTTTTGCAATCTACACATCTCCACGTTGAATGATCTCTCAAATAAGGTGATACCATTTGAGTATATGCTTAGAATTTTGGTAGGATTTTACATAGTTCTTTTGCTTGAGCTATTGCTTTATTGGTGTCATAATAGAGCTCAATAGGATCGAAAATACTAGGAATCATATCAAGTTTTGACATGAACTTCTTGACCCAAACAACTTTCTTGTTACTTCTGAGAGAGCAATAAACTTCAATAAATCGATTGTAGAATTAGCTATAATACTTGAAGTTTTTCCAACTAACTATACCACTATATTAGATTAAGAAAAACATAAGGCATATGAATAAGTTGTTTGATTCAATTCAATATCTAATAACTAAAAGAATGCAAAGTGAAACAAAGAGTGAAGGAAGTGTCAACAATATAATAAACAATAAAAGATGGATCGAACCTATTGGAGAGACGTGCGAGAAACATTTCATAAGACCATGTAAAACCAAACCGAAGGGCTTGATTGCTTAAGAAGGATGCATGGTGCGAATAGTTTGTTTTTGAAATTTGATTATCCGTGTCAAAGATAGTAAATGAGTTTCTTGTGTTTTGGTTTTCTGAGGAATGCTGGAAGATAAAGATAAAGCTTGAGGATAGCATAAATTGTGTAAAAAAAGTAGGATATGAAATGGGATAATCACACTATGGGATGTTGATATCCATCTTTTGTGTCTCTATTGTCTAATCAAATGGCTCCTTAAATTGCATCTTGGCACTTAAATTGATTTTGTTTTGACAAATTGTTTCCTAATTTGGCTTTTATACATTCTATATTGAAAAGACTATGATGTTACTACAATATATTTAGAGAAAATTAATTTAAATTATCAATTCTATTCATTTCTTTTTGGTTTTTACGAAATTACTCTCATTTCTGCACATACTTATACATGCACATTACATATAAAATTTAAAATCATCGATTTTTTATATTTTTATACTTACTATATTATTCGTATAACACATGAACCTGCACATAAAATATAAGGATTTTTTGTGTTTTTTCATCTTCAATCTTTGTCACCACGAGTGAACACATATATTGCAATAGATCACACGTATTGATGAGAGTTTTTTTGTGTACCTTATTTTCGGTTATTAAACAATCATATCCAATTTCAAATGTTTTTTTCCACATTATTTAGATTTATTGTACATTATCCCAATTGACAATATCATCAAATATTATGCATATTATTCAAATTTGGATGAACAATTTTAATCGAAACACATACCCATTTTCATATCAAAATGTCCACCAAATATATAATTTTTTTATATTATAACGTATAAAATATGAAATATAACTATGTACATATCTTTTTTGGCTATTTATATTGTTAGAATGTCTCCCAAATTGTCAAAAATCTTCAATAATGTTGAAATTCATCTTTACACGTATATTCGATTTATATGTATATATTTTAACATTTACGCGTGTCTTCTACGCATATATTAATTAGAAAATCGATGATTTTGAATTTTATACATACCGCACATACAATACAAAAAGAGATATATGTGAAAATTGGGGTAAATTTATAAAAACAAAAAAAAAAAAAAACACAAGAATAAAATTATACTTTAGTTAATTTTTTTATTATTTAAATTAATTTTCCTCGTATATATAGTTGAATTGAAATCTTTAAAAATATTCTTTTAATAGAGTATTTTCTTTTTTTCTTTTTTTTTTTTACCAGAACATGTTGCAAAGTCGCTTTTAATTTTAATTTTAAGGGCGCATTTAGTTTGAGAAGCTAGTAATTTATCTTTTCTTATTTTTTAATAAAAATAACAAACAATATTAAAAATATATTAACAATAAGAATAAATTAATTTAATTAATTAATTTTATAATTTAATAACATAAAAAAAATCCTAATATATTATTTACATAAAAATTTTCAATACAATTTATTTAATAATTTTTTTTAAAGATATTTAAGAAAAATAATATATTAGTATTATTTTTTTAATTTGATTGATCCAAATCTGATAAAAAAAGTTCAATCCATGATAATTTGATACAAAAATTTTTATGTTAGGAGACCAATGTGACCCGACCTATTACAAAAATCATTTTTAAAATTTTTGAACTTTTATTATTTTAAATTTAAAAATATATATTTATATTTAAAAATATATGAATTAATATTACTGTTTATGGGCCAACATGTTACTGTTTATATACGAGCCCCGTTTTAAACTAACTCGTTAAAGACCTATAGAAACATAACCTAAAGAGTCTGAGTCGTGGCCCAAACCTTAAAAGAAATTCAAGTCAACACAACCTAAGAACCCGCAAGTTTGCGAAACTACATGGATGACCCCATATAAAGGCCAAGAAAAGCCATGAGCCCCTTGAATTTTTTTTTTTTAATTAATTTATAGAGATTTTAATTTTTGGATATGTGAGCTTTTTGAAAAAACCTCTGAATTTAACATTACTTTTTATAAAATTTAAATCCAAATCTCAATTGAATATCTCTATGAAAAAGTAAATATCAATTTTAAAATAAACTTTTTTTAACAACAAAAAATTTACTTTACAGTAAAATGATATTTGCTCAAATTTTAAAAGTTTTAAATTATATTATATCAATAAAATTAATTTTCTCTTATTTCTCAAATAAAAACATAATATTTAATATTTATTTATTTATTTATTTATCTGTATTATACAATATTAAAAATAAATTAATAAACAATTAAATATTAATATTATATTTATAAAAATCATTTATTTATTATAAATATTATTATTATCATCTTTATTCTCTATTTAAAATTTATCTATTTATTTTATAAATATAAATATCTTATAGATTTGTCTTAAAACATTTTAGAGTATTTTTATTCTAAATACTATTATTGATTATTGTTGCTGAAATTATATTTAACATCTTACTTCAATATATTGATTACTAAACTGAATCAAAGTTTGTTTGATCTAATTATAGAAATCATGTGGCCCACCGACCACCCCATTTTTAGCACAATTTTTAGATCCATCACCCATGCAGACAGCCTTTCTCTTCAACATTATTTTATTGAGCGTATATATTCACGCCCATCGATGATCCAAAAGAATATCTCAATATTTTTTCATAAATATTTTTTAATACTCTATTATTGCATTATAAAAAAATAAAAGCAAGATAATAATATTTTATTTATAATAAATAAAATTTATATTGAACTAAAATTATTAATAAAAATAAAATTATTAAATTATTATTTTAAAATTATAATAATAAAATATAAATTACTAGAAAAATCTCTTATATTCTCTTTCCCAAATTCCAGAGAAAACGAAGGAATCTGAAAGAAATAAAATACTGAAAAAACTAGTCATTGAAAGAGACAAATTAGATAAGCTCAACATGTCACCCCATCAACATCAAAGAGAAAAAGAAATATTTTGCAGAGGCGCGTGAATAAGAACAGCTAAAAACAGAGATTCCATATCTTTCCGCTCCTCAAACCCAAGAGACAACAACAAACCAGCAACAGTAAAAATACCCAAGCCTAGAGTTAGGAATGAATTGACCAAGAAGAACGACAGGATCAGGCATCATTATATTTACATCTACAATTTGTTAAATGGAAAAACAAAAGAAAAGAAAGCAAATTAACCCCCAGTAACGGTGTCATGTGGAATTGTTTGCTTCTAAAACTAAACGAAAACAGATAACAGAATGATGAATTCCCGAAATTTTAAATAAAGGAAGACAGGATTAATTTGTTACCCTCTTCTTCAGTTCTTCTGAAGATTCAGTCAAGTTCGATCGGTCCGATTCCTACTATTACTCTGTTGTCGAACTCCGTTTCCAGTTTTCTGCTGCGAAGAAAACAACTGACCGAATCCGAAAACGGAACCGGACTTTGAAGACCCTCTAAGGGAACAAACCGGGACGTTTAGAACCGGAGTGATTCTAACATTTGCCGAGTAAGATCTCTCCATGCCTCTGTGTTTGAATCTCGGCCCGCCATTGAAGCTACTGGGACTACTCGAGCTTCTTTCCAAGCTCTGGAACACTATTTTCCCGGAAGAATTCAATCTAGGACTGTCGACCGAGACTCCTCTACAAGAAGCAGCGGCGGTTTCTCTCCGCATTGGACTCCGTCCGGCACGTGAGACATTTGTTGTATTTGTATTCTGATGTTGATTATGATTATCTCTATGTTTGACAATCCTCATTCTTGCATGATTCGCAAACGGGTTCGGACTCGGGTTTAAAACGGGTTTATCCGATTCGAGAGAGAGTCTGGGAAGCTCCTCGTGCTCGTGACTAGACGCGGAAGAAGAAAGCGACAAGCGAGACGAAGATAGGGAAACGGTTTCGCTATCCGACAAGTCTTTAAGCAAAGGAAGACTGAGAGATGAATCCAAAGAAGTTGAACCAGAAGACCAGGGGGAGGAAGAAGATTTGGAGTTTCGATGAAGGAAATGTTTTATTGAAGATTTTGGGGGAGCATTAGACGACATCGTTTTGGAATGATTTTCAGATTTTGAGTTTTGGTACAGTTTTTTCAAGCCTAGTAGCTCCTTCCAGCGACTAGAACACCTGGGAGCCTTTGGAGAGAACAAGTAAGGGTCCATGCACGACTTTGTTGACTCGTCCCTTGACGCGGTGGTAGCCGACGATGGTTTGAGAGCAGAAAGATGGAGCGGCACGAGCTTTCCGTCAGAGAAGAGCTCATCGGCAGGGAGCATGGTTACCGGATCTTCTAACCGGAACTCGAAATCAACCGGATCTTGAATCTCCTCCTCCTCCTCCTCCACCTTCTCCTCAATCAGCAACGACAGTTTTTTCAAAGAAGACGACGGCTGTTCCTCATCCCGACTAAACGACATCCGCGAACTCCTCCCTGGGCTAAGCCATCCGTACGAGGGAAAGCTCTCCGGCGAGATGCTGATATTGTTATTGACGCAGGCAGAGGCCATGGCGGTTGGCACTAGCGGTCATGCAAAGCACTCAGTAAGCGTCGGAAACCGGAGAAGCGTCGCCGGCAAGTGATCAGCAGGGATCCAGAGAGAGAAAGAGAAAAAAAAAAAAGGGGAGCTAGGGTTTGGAATGAAGAGCGTTAAGTTACTTCAAGTCCAAGTGTAAAACATTAATGGCGACACAGTCAACAGTTCATTTATACTCAGGATGGCAATTATGTAATTATATATACATCAAGTAGGGCCACGTGGCTTGTTCCTTTTTGGCTTCAGTGAAAATATCATAATAATATTATAGGATAATTGATGCCAGATAATCAATCCAATTTTTTTTTATTTTTTTATTTTTGGTATGAAAATTATGAATTATTGATGTAAAATTAAATGATATTTACATCAATTATTGATAACTGCTCCACTCAAGAAACTTTATATATTTAAAAGCAAGGGATAAAAATAAATAGGAATTTTATTATAAATGTAAAAATAACTAAGAAGATAAATGGGGTATGATAATGATTGTATAATTATAATTTATTTATTTTTTTCGATTTTTAAAGTTGTGAATATCAATTTTAGAAGTATCACAGAAGAATTGATATTGTTAAATTTTTAAGAGACTTTTTAAAATTTTTAACAATCCTTTTTAAATTTTCAAAAATTATATTTTACGTTATGATATATGATTAGATAAAAAAGACATCTTTATTTATAAGAAGAAACAAAAAAGGACAGACGATGAAAAAAAGATAAATGAGTAATTTTTTTATAATTTAAGTAGTTAAAGGATTTATTATTAATTTTTGTTAAATTTGGGTTACGTGATGATTCTTAAAAGTAAAATATTAAGGATAAAATAGTAATTTTACTTTATAAATATTTTTTTTATTGACAAAGTTTGATTTTAGATGAAAAATTGTTATGTATATGAATTAGGGATGAAAAAATTGTAATTTACTCAAATGCTAAATAAAATTGTGATAATTACATGGAAATGAGATATTAGTGTACAAATAAAATAAAATAAAATAAAATACTTTTTGAATTTTTTTTTTAATTGGTTGGTCCATATTTATTGTCAAAAGCCAAAGAAGTCATACAAGCAATTAAATGTAGTCCCATAAGATGTTATGTCATGCTAGAAACATTGAAAGAGATGGAAAGGTAAATAAAATATGATAAAATAATAATAATAATAATAATAATAAAGTCTATTATATTATAATCTGTCCATCAATCAATCATAGGCCTCCAACTCAAGCTCTAAATTTCAACTAAAAAAGGTGATCTTTAAAGACAATTATTAGAATCCTCTTTGACTAATCACTTTGCTATTATCCAAGAATGAAACTCTTTCTCATTTTACAAAGTTGAAGCAAAGGATTGCAAAGAAAAGTGCATGAATAATAAGAATATTAATAAAGATGTTTTACAATATAATTAAATAATTTTAAATTAGTATGATAACATATAATTATAGAGATTATATAATATTATTTAATGTATAAAAATATTATCGAACTAACATTTGTAAATTTTTCTTAAAGAAAAAGAACGTAATTTTCCACCAATTTTTTGCCCGAATGATATTTCACACCCTCATACTTTAAAAATGACATTTTCCCACTTTTTTGTCGAGTGTTGTTAGTAAATTTCACCAAGTATTAAAATCCAATATGAAAAAAAAGAAAAATGCTCTCAATAGTTAACTTTTGACAATTGAAGATCAAAGTGATAAATTTAATTACTTTTTATATTCTTATAATAACGCTAAAATAAAGACATTTATATTTTTATGTTTATCTCTTGCTATCACTATCTAGAAGCAACCATGCCTATGGTCTAACTCATCAATGACACCGAGTTAAGCTGGTGCAAAGCAATTCCCACTTAACCTCCAAATATTTTATCTCTCCAAAATGCCCTTACAAGCTCTAGCTTGACTCTTTATTCAACACTTTTTCACTCATCACTCTGCATGTTCCCTATTTCTAAATTCTATCGTTCAATCTCTTAGCAACAATAATATCAATCCATTTAACCTCATCCTTAAGCACAAAATCAACCAAAATATTTGTTACAACATAAATGACGGTAACTACATATGACCAGCTGTAGTTTTGAAGTTACAACGTCAAAGAGTGATCATCTGTTGGTTATCATAATTGGGTTGGTGAGGATGATTAAATGGTAGAAGTGCTCGATATGTTACTAGCGGTGGTGAGAGAATTTGTAATATTGATAGTAAAAATGAGAGAAGTAATGATGAAGAGAAAGAAGAAGAAAAAAGGGCAAAATAAAGAAAAAAGATAAAAAAATTAACATAATTATAATAAACATTTAAAATTAGATAAGGAATAATTACTTGATTGTTGACACTAGGTGTAGGACCCGCCGCCACGAGTACCCCTGCTGCTGAAAGATATTGATCTTTTATTAATTAAACTGGAAATCTGGGTACCCGCGACGGGAATCCTACGAAAAAGAAAAATACTACTGCTGATCTGCATTACAAGCGGAAGCTGAAACTAAATCTGAAATATACAATGAGCCCAACTGGCTTTCATACATCTATAACTGTTTTATACATCTATTTTACAACTGAGTACCTATACATTTACATAAAGTACAAGTACAAGACCTCACAGGTCCAAAACTGAAAATAAAATACAAACTGGAAAGTGTGTATGGGGTCCTCCTCGCCAGCCTCAATCCATCCACTCCTCGCCAGCAGCTGACTGACCTGAAAAGGAAGGAAGAAGGAAAGGGATGAGTGATAAAGATCACCCAGTAAGCATTCCTTACTTCCCTCGACCCAAGCAAGCAACAAACAAGGGCACACATACCTGGTCGGCCCTATACATGCATCTAAGCGCTTGCGGGTGCTGAATCTGATTACCTGATTTCTGATTACTGGTTTCTGATTATTAATAAGTCATGCCAATATGTATATGTAATGACATGCTGAGCTGAAAACTGAAAATGACTGATGATGCATGCATCTGTCTATCTGAATCTGAATGTACCCGAAGGTACCTGCTGTGCTGATCAGGCTGATGAACACAGGGATTCGGCATCTTGGCCAAGTGGGCTGAAAATTCTAGCTACTGGCTAGAAAACTGAAACTGATCTGCTGATATGCTGCTGAGCTGACTGACTGGTATCAGAGAGCTAGGTCCCACAGATGTCCCCTCGAGTTCACCCCAAAACTGAAACCCATACATTGGGTTCTGAATGCTGAAAACTACTGAATTCAGATCCCTGGATCCTCATTCAGGCTACATGCTGTGTTATGCTATGCATATGCTATATTTCTCATCTGAAATCTGGATTATCTGATGTCAATTAGCCTCTGGATGGATTACCAAACCTTTGACAATTCATTTCTGCCTTTTTTTGAAAAATCTGGAAGGCACACGACCGTGTAAGGAAGACACACGGTCGTGCACGCACACACGGTCCCGTGTGCTGGCCGTGCGTTTGGGCGTGTGTGCTTCTGAAATTTCTGGGCCATTTCATGCAAAAATGGGACACACGGTCGTGTCCCTCAGGACACACGGTCGTGTCCCAGCGTTTCCTGCCCGTGTACACTTCGTGCACACGGCCGTGTCCTTGCAAGAACAAGGGCACACGGGCATGCTCTCGCGGGCACACGGTCGTGTGTCTTGTTCTACTCAGACATGGTTCGTCTGAAATGCGCTGGAAACCAACCCAAACCTCATCCAAACTGAAATTAACTGAAAACATGCATAAATGGCACTTCAATAGACATATTTCACACGCCAATTTCATCATCCATCCAATATCACTGAATCCACCATGAAAATCCAATGTTTCTCTCACTACACACATACAGCAAAGCATGCATGGTTCTGGGTGGAAAATAAGCATAGCAATCAACATATAAACATCATCTCATCATCATATACACATGCAAGCATAGCATCTCAAGCTGGAAATGGAAACACACGTTTCCATCCACATCAAACAAGCTGGGAAACTGAAAGAGAGAGTAAGAAACACTTACCTCTCGACATGGCTGCTGGAAGCTTATACTCAAGCTATTCTCTCTGATCTCTGACTGGATTGGGAGCTGCTGGAAGCTGGATATCACGCATAGGGCTGGGAGCTACTGAAATGGAGAAGAAAACTGGCTGAAATGGGTGAGAATAATGAAATAACTCCCGTCTCTCTCTCTTCAATCCCACCTGCACGGGCGTGCAGGCTTGGCGCACGGGAGTGCGCCTGGGAAAATGGATAAAAATCCATTTCCCGCGCTTCGCATGATTAAAACCTCCCTAAAGGCATCATACGAAGGCCACACAACTCTGGAAAATTACCAACTCACCCCTGAATTCTGCTGAACTCCCAATCTATCTCTGACTTCTATTTATAACCCCAAAACTCTACCCCTAAGGGCTTTTCTAAAACTGGGATGCTACACTAGGTGCTTGGCCCAATGGTAAGGTAAAAGTCACATAGGTGACAAAAGTTCAAGTTATGATAAAGGTCAAATTCTTAATTTATTTGATCTGTAGTTATGAATCTCAATAGTCATAAGCTCCCAAGTTCACTTTGTAAAGGGATTTCCGAGTCACTAGAAAAAGATTACTGGATCATGTTTTGTAATCAAAGTTGACAGAAAAAATTTGACAAAAGATGGAAAAAAAAAAAGAGTATATTTTAAAGTTTAAAGATAAGAAGTGTCATTCATGAAAAACAAATGAAAAACAATTGTTCTCTCACTTTTTTTGTTTTTTTTTTTCCAATTTTCACCTCAAACTTAAAGAATCCCATAATGTGAATATAATTTTGACAAAGGAAAAGTTATGAGAAAGACCAAAAAGAGCTTATGGGAAAAATCCTAATTTTGAGTTTCTTTTTTGCCACATTCAACAATAGTTGGTGGGTATCCAAATTCAACAAAGTGCGTATATTTGATTACATAAAGTTTTATGAATAAAGTTTACACATTAAAAAGTCCAAAAATAAGAGTGGTAGAAAGTTGTATTAAAAAGTGAGTGGTGACCCCAAAAGAACTACTAGGTACATGCATTTCCTCAATTTTGATCTTTCTTGATAAGAAGATATCGTTTTACTTCATTTTGATTTGTCCACTTATTAAAGTAAAAAATTATAAAATAAAATAAATTGCGTTGATAAGATAAAGAAAATTATTTATATTTGGACTTTTACGTGTACAATTATCGATTAAAAATAAGCATATTATACATGCAAAAATTGTAATCGACATTTCCAAATAGTATGCATGATAATTAGGATTAGACTTAGAGTTGAATTTGAACCAAATTAAACATGAACATATATATATTTGTGTTTAGTGCATTCGTTATAAGTTCAATTAGCATTCATTAAATTTTTTACAGTGAAGTTCACATTCGAATTCGAATTCATGCTTGGTTTGTATTCGTATTTATGTTTACGTTCAGTTTGTATGGTTCATATTTATTTTTTATTAAAAATAATTGATAAAAATAATTAAAAATATAATTATAAATTTTCAATTTAAGTTCAGATTCATATTCATATTCATATTCGGTTCATATAGTTCATGATCGAATTTGTATTTACAAATTGTTAAAACTATAGTTTGAGTTTGTATTCATGTTCGGATTTGAATAGTTCATTTTAAACTTATTCAAATTGAATAAAAAAGAACCTAAACATATTTGATTCAAATTTAGCCCTAGTTAGATTTGAACTGAGTTTCTTTGAATTCGAAATAAACTGAATTTGTTTGAATTCGAAATAAACTCAACTCAACCAAGCTCAAACTTGTAATTTTAATATTTTTGAGCTCAAACTCAAGCTTTATAGGGTTTGATTAATTAAATTTGTGAGCTTAAAAAATTCGATTCAAATAAACTAAAATGATATTATTTGAGCAATAAACATAAAAAGAACATTGTTTTATTTATCTATTTAAAAAAACTCATTAGGGAGCTTGTTAAGAAACTCGCGAAAAAGTTTGGTTTGGCTAGGTAAACCTCAAGCTCGAACTCAATTCCTTATTAGCCAAATCAAACTCGAGCTCGACTCAATTAATCTAGCCCTAACATTTGCAAAGGTTGCCTTCCCTTGTTAGTTCAAGAAATCTTTTAATTAATAAAGTTAAAAAATTATTAGATATATAGATTATTTTAAAGATTAATTAATATAAAAAAATATTGTATTAAATAAATTTTTATGTATAAAGAATTATTATATTTTATTGGTGGTAATAAAATAAGACTGCCATGTTATTTTCCTTAAATGTCTTTAATATATTAAACAAAATTTATTAAATTTAGATAAAATTATTATAAAATTAAGATTATCATGATAATTTTTTAATACCTAATAAAAATAAGGTACTCAAATTACTTCCTATATTATTTGCTATATAAGTTTGAGACTAAAATAGTATGATAATTTTTAATTATCTAATGAATTTAATGAACCAAATAAACTAATGTCAGTAATAAAAGATAAAATAATCTCCTAAAATTAATGTGTTACAAATATTATTAGATATACAAACTCTCTTTTGTACAAAAATGTTAATATTTAATAAATATGAATGAATAATAAGTCAATCAAATAATTTAGAATAGTTTATATTCTTAAAAACTAAAAAATAAAAAATACTTAATATTAACCTTTGATTTTATATTTTATCAAATAATGTTGAAATTTGCCAAGCGGAAACTAAATACAACTATTTTTAACATCTTTGAATATGATGGATAATTGATAAGTCAAGTTAAAAAAAAACTAACACCCACTATCAATTAGCCCATTTTGTTTCTTGGATTTTTATTCAAAGTTTGTACATTTTAATTGAATTTTGTACATTTGTCTTGATATTTTTTAATGTTTTAGCAACGATAGGTAGATAAGTAAATTTTAATTGTTGTTATTGAGATTTAGGTGATTGATTCTTTACTAATATAAAATACTCATTTAATATTGAGTTATTGTTGAAGTTATGATGTAAACATGGTAGGAATGCCACGATGGGCCCATTTTTGTATCTAATCCACATATTATAGGACCTATAAAATTATGGATTGTGCTAGGTCTGTGACTTAAAAGAGTCGTGTTGAAGTTTTAAAGGCTGGTTATGGGCTTGTCTGGCCCGATATAATACTATAGAATAAAATAAAAAAAATAAACTTAATCAATGATAGTCGGAAACGATCAAAAAATAGTCAGTCTTGTTCATATCAATTATTTTGGGCTATTTTTTATGATAGAAACAGTTATATCTAATCGTCTTGTAAGCTAAATGGTTATCTTTGTCCACCTAATTCAATTTTCAGTTGTCGACAATGGTGGCCACTGTTTTTATTTTTTAATTTATTTTTTATTTTTTTATTAATTTTAAATTAATTTTTATTAATTTTATATATTTTAATATATAATATATTTCAAATTTTTACTTTTTTATTAAGGGTATTTTGGTAATTTCATAAAATTGACAGAATTAGATGAAAAATGCTTCATAAGCGAGTTTTTGAGTTTTTAAAAGTTAACAGGTAAGAGTTTGTCATTTAAAGAAACCTTGGGGGCTTCGACCATTCATTAAACATTAAATTTAAAAGAAATTATGTTTCCTAATATAAAGAAATATAAAAAGTTATATGAAATGATGAGAAAAAAAATAAAAATAGACTTATTTATAATAGATGAATTGAGTTGTCAGAATCAATCTCACATAAAGAGAAGGTAAAAACTTGAAATTTAATAAAGACTTGAACTATTATTTATAGTGAATGAATAAAATTGTTAAAGTATATCTTTAAGTGTTGAAACTCTTACACTTTACATGAAAAGATACATTCTATATTAAGTGTAAAATTCCCACATCTGAAAGATATACTCTAACAACTTCTTTCATCTACTATAAATAAAAGTTCCAATATCAAACAAAATTTATCTTTTAACTCTTCCATATAGGTGATACTAATTTAACAACTCACTTCACTCATTATAACTAATGTTATTTTCATTCTAATCATAATTCAATTTCCTAACATATTTTTCTTATATTATAAAACATAATTTAGAAAAGTTAATTAAAAAATTAAATTGGTGGGTTAGCTTGCGAAATCAAATGGGCCAACCCAATTGACACAACCTATTAAGAGCTTATAGTGCCATTAGTTATGCCTTAGGGTTTTATCCTTTGATTAGGTCGGCTTAGCAATATGGTCTACTAAACCTAATATGAAAGCTTACTAGGTGGCATTAGTGTCAACCTAATACGAGATGACACAACCCACTATCAAGTCTATTATGGTGTGTATGGTCTTCATATCTCACTTTAAGGTATTTAAAAGATAGATTATCTTTCTTGACACCTAGTCTTTTAACCTATGAGACTGCTTAGTCATTATATTGAGTCATATTCAAGAGTGACTTTAAGAGAACTTTAGACCTAATAATACAATGCATTCTAAAAAGTACATCTTTCTTATCAAGTGAAAACATTTGGTAGCTTCATTAAGCAAATAGAATTTCCAAGAAAGCCTTAAAACTTGAAATCAGTTAATTGTAACCTATTTAGTTAGAATATATTTCTATACATCCTATTTCGTGTTAACCAAAATGACTTCAGAAATATTCATTATTGTTGAACTAATATATGTGAATTAGAGTCTTATGCAAGATAAGTTATGATAACAATGATTAGAATTTGATAAGACTTGAATAAGTTTAATAAGTTTGCTATGGATGTGTAAGTGTTTAAGGAGATTTACCAAGACAAATTAAAGAAATATATATGACACCATATTTTTTTACATGGTTTAGCCTAATGATCAGAATACCTATATCCATGATCTTTTCACTACTTTGAGTATAGTGTAAGAATGATACAAAATGATTTGTATTATGTCTAGTCTTTTCCCTCATCTCTCCCCCATTTTTTCTCTCACCCTCTCTCTTGTATGTAAGTGTTTTTCATGGGAAAAGTATATTTGAAACTCCTTTAATGTAAACCTTAACCCATGATTGGAATTTAAATGGACATATTTATGTTTGCAAGAAAATTATATCTTACTAGATGATTGTTAAAAAGATTTTGTGTTATAGTATTTGGTTGGGCCCTTTCCTTACAATGATAGGTGAAACTTGTTCTCATAAACTATAAATTTCATATCATTTGGCAACTTCTTGTTAGTTGTGATCTTAAATCCATTGAAGGCTTTTAAGTTGAAGAGTTACTTGTTATCTATTGGTTGTTGTCTTTGACTATACTTTAAGGGTTGATTTAGGAATGCTGAGTTTGAAAATATAACATATGCCCCCAATACTTGGAGTACAAAAAAGATTTCAAGAACTTCAAGACTCCTTAACTACATGAAATCTTACTATATCTTTCCAAATAGTGTAAGCTGGCACTACCATGATCCCATCTATTTTGAGCAATATATCCATGTTATTGTTTCACCTTCCTTGCAAAATTGTTTGCATCATAGGATGGTTGACATGTGTACAATAGCAAATTAAATTGTAATGATGGATGTCCTTTAACTATAAAAAGAAAAGCTTGGAATGCAAATTATTTGTAAGGTTTTCCTCTAAATGCTACAAATATTATTTTTGATTACTTCCTTTTGAGTCTAATAAAAAGGGAATTTTGGAGTTTGAACTTTCTATGAAAGAAAAGGATGTAAATAGTAGTCTTCAAAACAATTTATCATATTTCTTGACAAATGGCTCATGTCTTTCTTCTGTTACATTTGTTGCTATTATGAACCTCCTCTATATGGTGGTGGTGTTGTTCATTGTGATGAGATTCTTTATATAGATGTGCCATCATTCATTCATGTACCTTCACAATCTTAAGGTAGACTCTTACAATGATTCTTGCCATAATTCTAAGGTAAGCTTCTTCTCAATAGGAACAAAAGAAAACTACTTGCCTCATTGAGTTCAAGTTAGACTAAGGGAAGTTACTTGAGTTAGCTTTTAGATCTTTAAGAAAGTTCAACATTTACTTAAACCCATGGCTTCCCTAAAAAGGTAACCCAACAATAGGTTCAACTAATCTTTCTAGTGGATTTTCTTGCTTGGTTGACTTGTTTTGAATCTTTCTTTAGTATGTTAGCATGCTGCCAAGTTTTGTCCTTTTGTCAAATGAAGTAGTGGCCTGCCATGAAAAAGTTCCTAGAACTTTTTATAAGGGAGTGCCTAGATGATTCTGACTAGGGTTATTGTAGAACATCCGTCGTCTGGATCATCTTACAAAGGTTTTCACAAGAAACTGTTAACACACTTTAGGACTACCTTGAAAGCTTGCATGTTTTTATGATCTTGATAGAGGGTTCCCAAAAGTTGTTTAAAAGAATGGCTCCAAATAGGAAGAAGATTCAAACAATTTCTAATAGATAGTCAATTATCAAAAGAAAGCTTTGCTTCATTTAATCTTGGTATGGCTTTAAAATTTCTCAATGCAAGATTTTTTTCTTTTTCATTCATAAGTCGCAATGGTATATTCATTCACATAAACTCTATTTTATAGAAAATAAAATGATTATAAATTCTCTATCAAAATCAATAGTTGTCTAATCCTTTGCAGGAATATTAATAAAATTAAAACAAAGTCTACTCTAGATGATAACCATAATAGCTTACTTCAATTGTCTTCCTATTCCTTCTCTAATAATAATAAATAAAAAACAAACCATGGAACATATATTTTCGTGAAATGTTACAGCAAATACAACATGAATAACTTAACCAGTTATTCTAAGAATATTACTCTATATCATTTAAGTTTATTCTTCTTCATTGATAAATATCTCCTGATTAGGTATATTAATTCTTAAACTTCCATCTAAGTTTTAACATAAGCAAAGTTTACATAATATTTTCTGAAAAAAGAGTAAAAACTAAAGTTTACCATTTACATCTCGTTTTAAGTTAAATAATACAAGTTACAATTAGGTGATGAGATTTCTTATTATTCAAAGAATAATATAAATACTTCATGGTACACCAAGATGATAATCAACTGCATATCTAAAACAATCTCCACAACACAATATCATATTACCAAATTAATGACTCATTATTTCCAATGTACTTCAAAATCAACAGCCAGACCTTACCATGGGAATCTCCATGTACCACCAGTTTCAGCACTCTTCCCACTATCTTGTAACCATGTCTTTAGAATTTCAAGTTTCAAAGGGCAGAAACTTGGGGCAGTTTTATGATGAGGCATCTTAAGTATCGGCATCCTTGGTTCAAGAAATCCTAAAATTTTAACAACACGCAACCTAAAATCACCCTTGAGTAAACTGCAAGTTCTGGAAAATTACTGTTCTGAGAAGTTTACCATTAAAAAATTGATATTGTCAAGAATTTTCTGTGGCTGTTTTCTCTGCAAATTACATCCAAATCAATTAGTTTCAACCAAATAATGCAATGCCGAAGAAAACTACTAAATAGCAAAGAAGTAAGAAAATTTTATATTTATGATTAAAATCATGAAGCATCCATAATAAGAGTGCAATGTTCAATCAAAAGCATTTCTTGACCAATGGATGAAAAAGAGTTGCATCCTTAGTCCATGCAAATAATAATTAGAAATGCTACTAGGTTATTGCAAGACCAATCCCAATATTATGACGTGGAATCTGAAAATAGTTAGCATGTAAACCAGAAAACAAGTATGCTTTGTTAGCTTTGATTTAGGATTCTGGAGTCAATGGAGCGGATCTTGAATTAAAGATGGGAAGGGGGAGCATGAATCAAGCTTAAAGAAACTTGAGGCTTCTTGAACTGCATCACGGATTCATTAACTCAGCTCTGACAACAGTCAAGATGAATGGGCTAAGGGAATCTTAAGTAATTAGGTCTAGCTAGACATGTTAGTAACAACATTGAAGGCCTTCAAATTATTTTTGGAACAAATCAGAAATCTTTCCCGTTATAAAAAAATTTAATATTACCATGAGGAATGAAGGCCAATGGATGGAATATTAAGGCAAGTGCATGTATTAGAGTTATTTATGCTAGATGAAGAAAAGAAGTCGTAGTGTTAAAGTATAACAATGGATGGTTGCACAGACTTAGGATTGAAGCTTTATCCGAGAAAAGCCATATGGTAGCTGCAGAGAAGAAGATAAGTAGAGTGATCAGCTAGCTACTCTACCTAATTTATCAGAAGTGGAACCATGCACATTGTACTGCATCATGAATATTTTGAGGCTCACTTTAACATCAACTTGTTCAATATTAGCAACAGATTTTTAAAACAATGGATTCCATAGCCTATGCAGAAATAAAATTACCGTGGTGAATGCTGGCTGATAGCATTCGGTCCATATTATCAATACGCTGCTGTATGGATCTCAAAACTGAATTCAATGATGAAACTCTCTTTCTAATGCTAGATATCTTTGCTGCATGTTGCATAATGACTGGCAAGGGTGCATCTTCTAATAATTGATCAAGCTCTGTCAACATACACTAAAATTTTATACCATACAACTAAGAAATAGTAAAGTAGGAATATCAAACTTTAACAAAAGATTGAGGAGATAAAAGCTATAACATGTCGATTTTAATAAAACATACATTTACTTGCTAGACACTCTTCTGGGATCAGAAAAGAACGTAAAAAGAGGAACAAGTCAGAGAGTAAGGATCTAAACACAGACATGGGACCCTCTGATCCGGCTGATAATACATCTATAAATTACTCAACTTTACCATGTTGCTTCTTCTGGTTCCGTTTAATTTTTGTGGTATAGCAGCATAACTACCCATGTAAGAGAAAGGCACCGTAAGGGAGATAAAGAGACTTGAACACGTATCTTTGGAGGGCACTATTGGGTGCAACTACTCAGAATGAATTGACAAGACAAATTATTGTGCTAAACTTGATAATACTGTGACTTTTTTTATATATGTAAGACATTTTAGGGGAAAAAAATGTTAACAATGATTCTATTTTATTAGCAGAGATTACATATTTTGGTATCATTAAATTATTAGAAGCTCTGCTTGCAGGCTGTACTATGTGTCCATCATCAATCAAAGCTTCTACCATTTATATTCTCCACAATGGGAGTTATTGTCTGTTAACAACCTGATTAGCAAATTACCAGAAAAAAAAAAAAAAACACAACCTGACTAGCACAAGAAGCTCTAAAGCAATTAGTCAACTTCCAGCAGCAACCACACATGCAATTTATTTGTTTCAACAATAAAACTGAATAGCAGGTAGATTTATTTATTCAAACGGAGGGAAGTCTTACAACGGTTCCAGCTAACTGACCCAAAGAGACTAAAGACAAAACAGGAGAAAAGGAGGAAGAATAATCCCCAGCAACAGAGGTGCTAGGTCACCGAAGGCACTCAGCCCCACTTAAACAATTCAGTTTGTATTTCCCTGTCCTTCATCACCTCTCTTCTTGTCCTTATATACTGCTTACCACTGTTTGCATCATCTTTATTCCCAGTTATGATTGTTATTACCTTCCTCTTTCAACAGTGATTACCTTCCTTTTTTTTTTTTTTTTCCCATCTATACCTCTATCTCCTACTGTGATCTTTATTCTTTCAGCTAAGTGTTCTCATCCAGCTGCTTTATTTCCCCAGCTGAGTGCTATTATCCAGTTGTTTGTTATCTTGCAAAATTTCCATATTTTCTGAGGGCAAGGTTCTTCTGCTGCTTGCCTCGTGTCTCTTCCTATAGACCTTAGTTATAGGAGGTCTAAAATTGCACTTTTCGTATTTGGAGGTTCTGGCAGGTTACATGAATCTACATAATCTTCTCAGTAATGAAGAATGTGAAGAAATGATAATATGCTTGATGCAATTTTTACTTGTCCTCTTCCTAAGTGAAGTAGCAAAGTAAACCCTACAAAAAAATCTATGATAATCTAAAGTTTTGGGTCTGACATTCTTCATAGTAAGCTTGCTAAAGAAATCTCTAGGGAAAAATTCAGGGTGTCAACATAGGAGACATGAAATGTTCAACATGCTAGTACTAGCAAGCTTCGAAAAATAATACAGACCAACCAATATGTAGATGACAACCAAACTGCCCTGTGAACAATGTATCTTTATATGTGTCCACTGGTTTCAGAATTCCCTTGATTAAATATTCTGAATTATCTGAAAAGCTGCCTGCCACTAAGAGGTTGCCTTAGGAGTGCCAACATAGAGAAAATATCCTTCCAAGGGAACTCCCACATATTTCTGCCTCCAGATACATTGCAATGAGAATAACATTCTTATCTAACTTCTTTCTTGGTGAGAAAATTTCCATAGAGACTCAGTTGTTCCACAACTTCTACCTTACAAAAAAAGTTACAAAAATTCAACAACCAATAATTTGCCGAATTGTACTGGCAAAATGACACCAAAGCATTTCCCTCCTGATCAACAAACATAAGTCACCAGTCATGACTTCCACTTACTAAAGCATTCCTTAGGCACATAAATACGATCAACACCCCTTGGAAAAACTATTTAAAAAGTGTTCCATCACAAAAAATAATTCCAAAAACACATCCAAAACACTAGCCAAGCCCTCCTCTTACTAGAAATCCCTTCACTCTTTTAGTAAAATCTTGAAGAATCAGACCACATGCTTAACCAACTGCACTTCATTCTAATGGTTTAGGTAATTCTTTATTTTAATCCACAAATCATGTTCCATCTTCTTGTATTCATAATTACCAGTCCCATAAGAGAAGGCCTACGGCTATGCATACACACATAAGCACACTCTAGTGTATTTATTACAGTTTCAGTCAAAATCTCCATATACCTAAATTTTGCTAGTGAACTGGTCAAGGTTTTTCAGTGTCTCATTGATCTTTATATGTTAATTAGTTAAAAAGAGATCCTAGATAGACCTTTCAACCTTTGTATCATAATACACAAAAAAGATTGCAATTGAATTAAAAAATTAAATTATGATAGAAGAAACCAAGTTCCTACAAACTTAACATACTGGACGGTATCAATACCAGAACAAATGTTTAACTTATTTCAAACTTGCTATAAAACAAGCCTGATTTGTATATTTAGACTATCCAATTACCGGATCAGTATGCGCAAATTACAAACATAGTAATATTGACATAAAAAATTATCAATAAATAAAATATTAAATTTGAAAATAAAAAAATAGTACAATAAACCTTGTAAAACACACCCCATGGTATAGAATTTGACTACAGTTCAGCATTTTCACATGAAAATAACTGTTTCCAAAATCAATTTTCGAATAAAATCATAAATATTACACTAAAATCGATAATCGTTCTAAACTACTATCAAATGCATTTCCAAATATTTAAATATAATAAGATAAATAAATATGCAGTAAAAAGAAAACAAAAAGTGACTGGTTAAGAAAGCAACCTCGAGTGAGACGATCGATAGAGGAAGCGAGGTGGTCCTGTGAGTGTAGAGTGTCTTGAGCCTTTGAATCGAAGTCTTTGATTACGCTAGTCAACATACAGGATAAAGCTTTAGCCAACGCTTCACTGCTCTTCGTGTTAACGGTATTCTTAAGCTCGGATTCCTCAGAAGTTTTGTTTGCATCATCGTTTGGAGAAGAATTCGTGTTAATTTGAGCTGAAACGTTTGTCTCGTCGGCGGAATTGCGGTGGCTTTGTGAGGCTGTTTCTTCCATTTTCAGTTGCTTCTTCCGACTTAGCGAACGGACTTGTATTGTTAAGATATATGGGCCGAAAGTTGGGCAACTGAAGTCTATTCAAAGGATTGGATTGGGCTTTTATATAGCCTCCAGTTATTTGTCAACGCAAAATATGAAATTTTGGAAACTTTGATTGGGCCTCAGTTTTCGCTCCCGCCCGGGCCGACCCGGTCTAGAAACCTTTAAACAATTCCGGGGGAATTAGGGCTCCAGCGATAGAAAACCCTAACCCTATAAATATTAACCTGATAATTGATTTCATATTTTCACATCCACAGCATTCTCGGCGAACCAAAGGATTGTTCTTCATCGTCTTACAGAAGTAGGCCAAGAAAGAGAGATCGTAATCCAAGATGAGAGCTAAGGTACGTTTCTCTTCTGTCTTTACCTTCTGTTTAAATTTATTTTCTACTGAATAATGATATCATATGATTTATGTTTCTCCAACAACTACAATTATCATGTTGCATGGTTTCAGTCTTGTATTGGTGTGGTGGGAATGAGTTTTTTCTGTTCAATTTTTTTTTGTTGGGGGGAATCGGGGATAATATCTGCCGTTGTGATTTTGGCACTTGAATTTGCCGCTGATTTTTAAATTGTTGTGTAGATAAAGTTTTATCCGCAGTTGATTTTGTGGTTGTAAATGCAATAAAAAAATTTACATGATTGTAGATTGGTTAATTTTTGTGTGGGATTTTCTTGTGATATAAACTGAAAATTGATTAGGCTAGATAAGGTTAAGACTCTTCCCGTCTAATGATTTTGTTGGAACAAACAATCTACTGTGTTGTTTCTCTTAACTATGACATTTTATTACTTTGAATGTCACACTCCTATTAACCATTTCATACAGAACATCGTCTTTCTTGTTACCCTCTTGATCAAATGTTTTCTTGTATGTTTTGTTGATTGCAATTGATGCTTAGATATTAAGGAATAGATGCATCATTCTGTTTTATATATTGGACTATTTGTTGACCTTTTTCTTTCCTGGGGATTAAATGGATTGTGTTTTTAATTGTATTCAGTGGAAGAAGAAGCGTATGAGAAGGTTGAAGAGGAAGCGCCGAAAGATGAGGCAGAGATCTAAGTAGGCTCGGGAACATGGATGGGGTTTCTCATCAAGTATCTTCGTTCTTTGGCTTTGCAGCATATGACTACACTGGTGAGGCTGCAAGACTGGAGGGGATACTCTTTTGGGGAAGCTTCTTCACCTGTTTCATCTTTTAGTTCTAGGTTTAGCATCCACCAGTATTAAGACTGTTTGAGCTTTTTGAGTAGTACTATCTAATAATTTTCCGTTTATATATTTTAAGTGTTTATCTACAGTTGGTTTACTTAATTCGCATCAGTTATATTGAACATCTAGTGATTTCCTATCCAATGCTGAGTGTCTGTTGTTTGATTTTGTTCTTGTTTTACAATTAGGTGATATTTCCCAAATGTGGAAGAATAATGTTTGGTGACTATCTGATTATCATCTACCTTTATTTGACACCTTAATGGTGTTTTACGAACTTACAATAAGATGTTATATAAGGTGTGGTGCAGTCACCTGCACTAAAGGGAGATTGCCCAACAACATTCTATGTGGAAGGCCTTCCATGCCTTTCTTGTTTTCTAAATTCAAGGAGTAGTGGACGGACTCTAGAAGGATAAGATTTTCTTTTTACTTAAGAAATTTTTTAATAATATATTAAAAGAAAAGTGATCAAGTCAAGTAGACAATAAATCTCGCATTTAATCAAAAGATTGGTGCAATATCTGTCCTCGTTATTGGTGTCGATGGTACATATATGGTTTTAATCAAATGAAATTTCAAACTCCACCTCTGATCTTATGAGAATTTTCGTAATTAGCTAAATTTCTTGTAATTATATCGATCAGGCTTGTGCTTGATAATATTAACTGGGTATTAATTATGTTTTTGAATATTTAGTCCATTTAATTTTTTTTTTATCTTATTGATAAAAATTTTAAATTTTTTACACGAACTTTTTATTAAAAAAATATGAATTATAATATTTGTGACCTAATAGATGATTTAAGTGGACATCCTTAAATCTCAAAAATGGTGTCAAATAGCATTCAAATGGCATTTCAAAAATCAAACAATGATCAAATACAATTTCACACAAGATTAAGCAAATTTTCAAGTAAGAACGCCTCCAATTTCAAACAAGTTCAACTCCTAAGTTTGTCTTCAATTTATTTAACATCTAATACATCATTACTCCATCAATAAATCACACTTGTTCAACACAAGGAAAGATAGAAAGATGAAGTTTAAATCTACAAGATAAGTTGTAATAACTTATTTGATAAAGTGCATGAAAAATGAACTTAAGTTTAAAGAAGAAATGTCTAGTATTTTAAGGTTGATTCAAGCTTAAAGAACTTTAGATACAAGTTTAAAGGAAGTTTCACCCATTTGTTTTAAAGCTCACCTATTTGAATCTCTATCACTAAATTCCTCTTGCAATTGAAATTTTGATAAAGAAAAATTATGAATTCACAAGGGCCAACAAGCTCCAAGGAATCAAAGGGAAATTTTAATTTTCCATTCATCAAAAGTTGCTATTTACAATGAAAGGATTGTCTTTTATAGGTAAAATACGAACCATGGTTAAAAAAAAACATTTTTCCCTTTATTGAGTTGGTTTGGATTTGAATCTTTAATTTGATTGTTCAAATTCAATTTGAAGGATTGTTGGCATTCGAATTTATATTGAAAGTCATTAGAAATTAAAAAACATCAAGGATGATGCATTGAAGAAGTTCTAAAAGCCAAAGCATGCAAAAAGAGCTTGAAAAGGCCAAAAAGTTATAGAAAAGTGTCGCAAAGCGCAAGTAGGTGCACAAGTGTGCATATAGGTAGGTGAGAGAGTGAAGCAAGAGAGCAAGGGGGCAAGTGTTGAGCATGCGAGTGTTGAGAAGTGGGTGCACACGCTTGCATGTGCCACAAGGTAGTGTGCAAGTGCGTGATCTCTTACACACACGAGAGTGCACATGGTCATGTGCGCCAAGGCATTTCTTGCCTGACTCATTTTCGGCCCAAACCTCATTCGATTTGACTTTTATTGTTTTTCTTGGTTTTATATGAAGTTATTTGATGAAATATGACTTCTTCGTCTACCTTTTTCATGATTGGAAAACCTGAGCATGATTTGAAAGCTTTAGGAAAAGTTATGTGAGCTAGTCCGAAATTTCTTTCAAACACTGATCAAAGTCAAATAAGCTTGTTTTTCTTGTTGTGATGGCTTGAAAATGCTATGATTGTCTTGAAAAGTGATTTGGAGACACCAAGGCATAGATCAGTGATGATATTTTTGAAATCACATTGGATTCGGATTTAAATTTATAATAGTAGAACCTTCAACTATAGTGTAAGTAAAGACACATGATATAATTTTTATATTGTTTATCAAATAAACTAAACATTCATGGATATTGTGCCTAAATTTCAAAGCTTTATTTTTTGGTATAGTTGCATGAATAACTTCATTTTACAGAATAAATGAAATATAACTTAAACTTAAGTAATTTACAAATAATAAAACTTGAAATTATTTTAGTAATATATTCGTTATTTTAGTAATAATAAATTTATAATACTCTTGTATTATAGTTATTTGGACAATAATCATTCAATCATTTTGTGATTAGTCAAGATATTTTAATGCAATATAAAATATTGTGATGATAAACTTGTAAAAAAATATATAATTAATAAAATTAATTTAATTTACAAATGACATTTGGTATTCTAAAATTTTAAGGTTCACTCAATATGTAGTGCATTTAAATGTCAGCTTTTTTATCATAATAAATTGTTTCATAATATTATTCTTTAGTATGACTCTTTTATCTAAATTTATTGAGTTCATGCAATAATAAAAAATATAAGTTTATATTTCCAATCAAATACAAAAATTTAACATAATATAAGAAAAATTTAGAAACAAAATTAAAAACATTGAAATTATCAATATATATATATATATATATTATATTTATTTTAATAACACTTCATAAATAATATTTTATTAATAATATAATAGTAGTATATTAATGTGAATGTGAAAAGGTTTATATATTGTATTTGTAAGATTAAGCCTATTAAAAGATAGTTCAATGTTTTTACTTTTGTTTTTTTTTTAGCGTTATTTTTTTAACTAAATATGTGTATGTGTGTGTAAATATATATATATATATATATATATATATATATATATATATATATATATATAATACTTTATAAATATTAGTTTAAACATTGTATTTTTATATGAATGTAAAAGGGTTAATATATTTAACATATTCTTATTTTATTATTATTATTATTATTAAAAACTTTTCTATCATATATGTTATTATTGTAAAAGCTTAAAAATCCTAAATATATCCTACCTGCCAAAATTGTAAAAATTTTAAAATCCTATGTGTTACATATCCAGGCTTTGTTTCATGATTAATTATATATATATATATATTATCAAGGTTGAGACACATAAGTGATGTCTACCTCAATCATTTTGACTTTTTAACTTGAATTATAAAACATTTATAAAATTTAATTGAATTAAAGCTTTGACCCTAATCTACACTATGGTCATAGATTTCATTAATCATAGTCATAAGTCAAATAACGCCACAATATATTTTCCACCCTACCCGATAGTGATAAATCCTCTGTTGATCTGTTGTAGTCTCACTACATTTATCAACATAATAAAAAACTATGGTACTAATAATCCTATAAAAATGATCATATAAAGATAATGCCAAACTAAGTTTGATGATCTCAAGTTTAAGGATTACATATACCACTGTCTATCAGAGGATTTATTTCACACATTATAATTGTCATCTATATGAATCCTCTTATAGAGTATGTTCAATGGACTTGCAATCAATGCCCACCCACATGTTACATTATATTGACATCAATAATCTTGACACCTAAAATTTGTTGTTATCTTTCAATAGAATTGTTCAACACTTTGATAACCTTATTGGTGTTATTTGTACCTTTTGTCAAATAATACTGAGACTACGAATATTTCTAGATTGACCATTTAACGTAATCATAAGATTCACACGATCAAGTAACATATTGATCCTCTTGTTACGATTCTATCAATCTAAGGGCATACATTACAACTGTATATAATAAATGAAAATTTCCTTTTTTATTATTGATAAAAATAAATATAACTTAGGATGATAATTATATAAGTAGTTTTAGTAGATTAGTTCTAAATCACCTACTCTAACACCACATTTCCGTGAGAGATGACAACATCTTCACATTCTAAACATATAATCTAAGAGAAAACATGGCGGGAGGATCTTTTGTATCAATTGGCTTTTACACTAAGATCTCTTACTATCTCATTCTCACCTTCCTAGGCATAAACAAAATATATTCTCTTAATTCTCTCCAAAAAATCTCATAATAATCTATCAAACTCACTCTTTATAATTGTTCACCAGGAAAATATTATAAAAAAGAGTGAATAACACTAAAATGAATGTAACTTTTGTTTAATCAACTAAACTACATAAAAAACGCGTTCTTTTATTTTATTATTTTTGCTAATAATACAGACACTTATCATTTCATTCAAATTATAATTCTTATGTAATATCTTTGAACAATTACGTTTTATATTGGTATAGTTTCTCGTATCAATAATATTTAATTGATTTGTATACACCGTGTATGTACCACCATGACTGGTTGAAAGGTTACTATATTCATTTAGCACTTTGTGCTTCCTTTCCATCTTTAGAAAGAATGATCATGCAGGAATAAAACTTGGGTAAAATTTAATTTATGAATTCAATTTTCACATTTAAGATTTCTTTTTATATGTGGGCATGATCTCTTTTCTTTCTTCTTTCGATGTTTAATCTCTGATGTCTTTCCCTGGCTTTGATTCTTTATATGGAATGTAGTTTGTCTCCAAGAATATTTCGTTTCATTATAGTTATCAGAGGTTCCAACTATATGACTGCACCACTTGGGAGAATAATCCAAAAGACCATCAAAGAAATCCTAATCCTATTCATCATCCTCCTTATAAAATTGAATTCAAACCAAACCGTGTTTGAACTGAAATAAATTAAAATTCAACTCATTTAGTAAAGAGTCAAACCCGAACTTGAGTTTGATAAGCATGGTGGGTACAAACACAAGTTTGAGCTTAAAGTTTAACAAACTCAATCAAACCTCTTAACAAATATTACAATAAGTTTTTTATCATAAAACACTAAAATGATATTATTTTGATGCATATTAATCCAAACGATATCATTTAATTTATTCAAATTAAATATTTTGAAACTTGCAAGTTTGACAAGCCAAAAACCCTTTAAATCCAAATTCAAACTCGTCTGAACTGAACATAATTCAATCTTATTCAAATCAAATTCAAATAAATTGAATTAGAATCTAGTCTTACGTCTTTCCCCTGACAATGGTTAATCAGACTGTCAGTTTCACCATTACTTAAAGTGTTCGCTTCAATGGTAGAAGAAACACTATCAAAAAAAACCCCACCCCAAATCCATCCCGTTTGTACAAATTTTCAAGACTCTTGAAATGGTAGGTCAACGGAAGTCATCTTATATACCCACAAAAATTTCAGAGAGCAACACCGAAGTACATTTTAATTATTTTGGATTGATTACTCAATGGTAGTGTACTTCACTTATAAGTGCAGCTTGCTTCCTTTTACACTTTTCAATGAAGCACAGGTTTAATACATACACCGTGGACACAGATTGATTCTGAAACAAATGAACGGAAAAACCGTACAAGTCGACTGCCACTAATTCTGAAACAAATGAATCGTATAAATGGATGATCCCTTCAAGTAGAGGTAGATTCAATCCGAACCAAACCTAAAGCTAACTTGAACTCGAATCAAATCTATAACATCCAACTAAAACTCTTTGAATTGATGTAAAATGTCACCAAAGGATTATCAACGGACCAAAAGTATTGTCAAAAAGATACATAGTAATACTAAAAGGATAAACAATATCATTAGATAGACAAATAAATTTTTATTAAACCAAACTATCAAATTGAGACTTTAGAATGTCCTTCACTAAATAAAATACTGTTATGCATGTCCTTCAGCAAAGCCATAAAACGCTATCCAACACACAAATGCCAACTTATAAAACTAGAAACATATTTCAGTTAGTAAAATTTGCCATAATAGTTTAAATTGCAACTTCATAACCTGTTTGAAAACACTACAATCAACATATGGATAGCTTTATACCATGACTGTTGAGAAGAATGTCACAAAACCAACTTCAAATACAGTGACAAAACAAAATATCCTAACCGAGCTCCTTGAAAAATAATATAACAGGAAAGTGGGAAGGTCTTCTGCACTGAATCCTGTACAAGCTAACCCACTACATTTCTGTGTCAAGAATTCGACAACAAACCATCAAAATAACATCCCAAAGTAAAATAAAAAATCTACTGGCCAAAAAGGGGAAAAAATCCCAGCAGAGTTTCAACATAATACAAAGGATCTGCTTATTTTTGCCAAAGCAGTAAAGTAGAATTGAAGTAAAAGCAAATAAAAACGGAAGACTTAGATCTACAAGGACTAGAAGTTAATTGATCTTACAGTACATGCCCAGGGAGCTTCAACTTTGATTTCTGGATCATTTGCTCACCATATGTGGAGTACGAGAGAGAGCTCATGCCCAACCATTGTTTCTCAAAGCATCTGTCAAATCCCATTCTTTATCATTATTCCTTCAGTTGTTTTGCATAAACATCAAGTTTCAAACTAATCCAGCATCAACTAGGAATTTGTGTGACCACCACTGCCCGCTTCATAACTGCTAAATATAGCTACTTCAAGGTTTCAAGGATCGCTGTGAAAACTCATACAACAGCTGTTTCTGGTGTTCAGTAGTGTGAGGACCACTAGCCTCCAAGAGGTTGAATGGTACTTCCCTCTTAATAGCTCTTAAAACTTCCTCAGAATCAATTACTCTATCCGGTGAGACTTGTAGACGAAATGACTGCATGACACTTTCAAACTTATTTATAGAATACTTCCAAAGAAGGTCAAAGAAGTCATTGAATGAGACCTGCCACTCTGACTGAGTGTTCATATCATAATTGCCTGCAGAGAGGGGGTCTTTTGAAAGTTTAGCTGCCCTATCAAGAACTGACTTCAGTATGCAGGAAGCCCCGTCTCCAGCAGGGCTTCCAAGTGAACGAAGTGGGGGCTGCTCTGATGAACAAACCAATGCTCGAAGGCAGGCACTAAGTGCAGGAAGATCCATCCCATGAACAGATGACATAACAACCCTCACAAGGTTATTTGTAGTATCAGCTGCACCCAAGTCAGTTGGCAGCACTCCAAACAGAAACCTTAAGCGGCGAAAAATGGCCATACAAACTATTCTCATGAGCTCACTACCTGGAAAGAGAAGCTGAAGGTACCTTGCCAGGAGTTTTCGGCCCTTGGGAAGAGAGACTAATCTTAAGAACACAAGATCATCCTTAGGGGCAATCCCAACTGTGTGGCCATTATTGTGGAATTGGTCAAGCAATTGAAGGGAAGCTGCCAACCCTTCCAGCAAGGCCTGCCTTCTCTGTCTTAACTGGGCTCCACCATCTGGGGCCTGATTAAACTGTAGGAAACGATCTATATCATCTACATCAAGTAGGAGGCAAATACCATCTTCAATTGTCACCCGAGCTGCAAGCATAGGTTCCTCTTCTAAGGGCTTCTCAGATAATTTCTGCTCAGTGTTTCCAGCACCAGATGAATTCAGAGAATCAACTTCAAGCAGAGGGCGAGGCCTACGAATTGAAGAGAAAGGAACCCTCCCAAGGGCATCAACCTGAAGAAAAGCATGTGGCTCATTATTTGCACGTGCTCGAGGAGGCAGATCCCTCAAATGGGTGGGGCAGAAATGATGTCTCAGCTTTGCCCCAGCAGATTTTTTGGCAAGACAAGCCTGGTAGTAAAAATCATCAACATATGGATCATTACTGTGTGTTGCAGCCAGCTGCATTCTAAGAATACCCTCAATTTCATCCACTGTCATATATTTGGATCTAAACTGTGGCCATCCATTGGTATCAGGTCCCTGATAAGGATTGCGTACATTTGGTCTAACTTTTTGAGCTGGCTTTGGTCTTTGATCTCTAAGGTCAGCCAGACCAAGCATTGCTTCAAACTTGTTCTTCATCAAGGATGGAGATGAAGAAAGATGAGGATTAAATACTTCATTCTGCATCCCTGGTAAAAGGCCAAATGGAGGCTGAACAGGATGCTGCAGTTTATGGTGTGATGCCTGTAACTGTGGCATCAATTGGGGAGGTATCAACCCATTTTGATGAGGTCCCTGCTGTGGCAACATATTGTTCACAAGGCTTGAGTGATCACAAGGATAAATGCCACTCTGATTTACCCACTGGTTAGGAGGTCGGCTATTAACTGATAGACCAGGAGGAAACTGAGGCATGTTTCCAGCATAAGGTGATCCATGATGTAAGCCAGGCAATTGAGGTTGTGAGTTAGAGAAGGGAGATAGGTTTGGTGAAGATGACAGCTGGGGTCCTCCAACAACATATGGAAGATTCATGCGACTGATATTCTGGTTGGGTGAAGCCTGCTGAGATCTACCACCTGGAAGAGGATAAGAAGTGTAAGAAGACTTTGGCACAAACACTGGTTCACTGGAGAAATGTTGTTGGTGATGGTGTTGCATTTGTTGTTGCTGCTCAGGATATGAGGATGTTCTGTAAAGGGGCTGCTGTTGCTGCTCTGGGTATGTAGCTGTTCTGTACAAAGACCTGGATTCTGTTATGTAAGGAGAAGAAGAAAATGGCTGTGATGACCACCGTTTCCTGTCTGACATGCCTTCAGTGTCAAGCATCTGCTGCTGGTCATACCAATCACCTTGCACCCATTCAGCAGCAGATGAACCTGTAAAAAAGAATCAGACTTCAAAAAATTACATAATTGTGCTCAACTGTCATCACTCAACATCCTTGCAAGAAGAATATATGCTATTAATATGATAAACAAATATAACATGGCTTAACCCAAAAAGCATAACCACCTCACAAATTTGACTTACCACTGACAGACCGCTTTGCAAAATCTGGTTTAATGTGAAACAAACTCTCAGATGAGTAAATTTTGAATATTGACTATCAATAAACTAATTTGCTGAAGGAGACTGTATGTTTTGGAGGCCAAGAAGACTGAATGTTTTGGCAGCCAAAACACCCAAACAAAGCAAAAAAAAGGTTGAAACAAAGTTTTTTTCCTTGATATGAGAGAAATATATTCATTTGAAATTTGATTTAACCCAAAATTGCATTATACTCACAAGAATAAAAAGTTTCTCAAGTCTAGCATCGATTTCTCGTGACAGCACACTAGATCATACACTTAAATATCATTGACCATAATTTTATAAATTTAAGCAAAAAGGATTAAATCTGTATATACAGTGAGCTAAACAAGGGTCCAACTTGTTCAAAAAATTTTTATGAATAAGACATATGGTTGTACTCACTTTCTCTGGATCCCCAATCACCAATTAATCCAGGAATTCTTGGACCACTAACAACTGTGTTAAGCTGCATCAAAACAAGCAAGTTTGAATATACACCACAACTCTATCATAATTTTTAATATAAGGAAACTTTGACTGCTGATATACTGCCTTGATCAATAACTAACTGATGTATGAAAACAGAAAAAGGCCACAATTAGAAAAACAGCTAAAGATGAATGTTACCGAATAGAGAAAATTTACTCTCTTGATGCATGTCATCAAATCTGAATTTCCTTTTACAGAGTAGAACACCATTTTCTTGGAAAATCCTTCCACATTTAAGAGGAAAATTCTATCTAAAGTCTAATAAATCAAATCAAATCTATCACTTCAGTTTTTTTTATTATATACATTAAAACAAATATAAGACCATCCCATCAACCGTAGAAATGAGTCTTTTAATTCTTTCTCCAAAAAACACATAAAAAAAAAAAGACTGACTAACAAGCTTTTGCTAATGGTGATTGATGATGACATAAAGAAACAAAATCCAATTCAAATAAAGGCAAAAATTGCTTATTTTCATATCGGACCTGTATTACTACATTCCAGCAATATATATTGATCTCAAAAGTGAAACAAAATAACACTGTTTATCCTCTTGTCAACCAAAAATGCAACCGGTGCATGGTGAACTAACCTTCGAAAATGTGCTGGCAAGATCATCAATATCAGACAGAGATCTTAAAACCTCACCCTGCAAATGATAAAATGGGCAATTAGCTGCAGCAGCACAAACTTTAGAAGTAAATACTCCCAATCAAATTAGTATCAGTTTCAACAATACCTCTAAGTATTTCAAAAGCTTTACTAAAATCTAGATGGACAGTTTTATTTTCTTGAAAGTAATATACTCATTGGTATCCTAAATGCATATATCCTTATTCATTTCAGAAACCTCAGCAACGGCAACTTTTCCATTATAAACAAGGACCACATAAAGGAACAAATTAACTCAATTCAGCAAATTTTCTAACTTGACTTCACTCTAAATAGTTTGACCAACCTCAAAAGCATTAAAAAAAAAAAAGTAAACATTACCTCGACCCATTTCACCCAACTGAAAAAAAACTCCTAAAAATCTCTTCAGAGGAGGGAAAAAAGGTTCCCATAACAGAAATCAAAATTTAATTTTATCTGAAGTCCCAAGATAGAACATTCTCGCCTATGTTCTTAATATAACTAAATCCAAACACAAAGCTATTTGATGATCTATTCATACAAGATCTTCTAAAAATAATGCAGCTACACAGCAGGAGACATTTAAGACCCCAAAAAAAAATTGATTAACATAAAAGAGAAGTGTTTAACCTCTTCTTTATCAAAAAGAAACTCTTCTTCATCAAGGCGAGGTGCAGTCATACTACTATCATCTTCATCCTCTAACCCACCCAATTCAACTTCTTCCACCGCATCTTTACCAAAGAATGCATATTGAGATGCATCAAATACCGCATCTGCACGTCAGAAAAACACCAGATTTGTTCAATTTTCATCCAACCGAACAAAACACAAACCTTTAAACTTCAATTTTAAAACCTAAATAAACTTCAAGAAACCGAACCTGTTGAGTTATCTCCGAGGGATTTCACAATACTACTCCCACTATCGAACCCTTCCATATCTAATCTAGCTATATCTACACTTACCCACCAACCAAAACGAAACAGAAACCAGCTAACAATGGTAACAAGACCCTAACCAAGAAAACTGCGAAACAGAATCTCGAACAAAAAAATAAAAGAAAAAAATTGAAACACTAAGGATAAAATTGACTGAATCTTAAACTAGAATAACAAAATCGGAAAAACCCAAAAACCCTTGACAGTGAAAAATCTGAAATCAAGGGTTTTGAGAAGGAAGATTTGTACGGTTAATTGTGCACAGTGAAGCATGATAAGAGAGAGAAAGAAAAAGTTGGTTTGAAGTTCAATTTTGAAATTATAAAAAAAAAGTTTGTTGATTTGGCTCAAAATAATAGAAGAAGAGAGTCCACAGTGGAGAGAGAAGGAGCCAAGCCAGAGAGGAACCCTAGATAAGGGATAACGATGGTGATTTATTTTATTTTATTAATATACCATTTCTACAGATTGGAGGTGGAAAGATTGGACGGTGGGATTGAAATTTGTCTGTTTCCTTTCCCCTAACAATTTATACATATAATTATAAGTTGCAACATATTTACTGAAATGTGAAAATTTTGTTTATTAAATTTAAAAATATTCAAAAATAATCCTTTTTTTTTTCAAATTTAAAAAATAAATAAATAATTTTATTTTTAATTTTCAAAATTATTATAATCATTTATATATTGTAAAATTATTTTTATAATCTTAATATTTTATAATATGGCATATTTACATCATATTCTTTTCAATTTTAAAAACTACTTTTTAAAATTCCATAAAATATTTCAAA